>JAQMCX010000047.1:3295397-3323778 GCA_029814765.1 Acanthurus leucopareius
CTCTGTGGAGGGGTTCAAAGGACAATGGTGTCTAGTGATGGTAAGTGCTCATAGGTGTGGCTCAGGTAGTGCTCCATACTGTTATAACGACAGTCGTTTAGAGTCGTTAGAGTCGTTAGACTATATAAGAAACAGCAGACAAAGGCACTGTGATATTACTGTCAGTGGTTTGTCAGGTACCATTTTAAAGTTTTGCATTATAGCCATTGCAACATAGTTGTTTTGGAACCAGAGGTGAGCATATATGGAGCTTGAGAGGACACGCTGTGCTACCAATGACTGATGCCTAGAGGCTGCTGTCACTTGAGGCAGCCACACCATTATTTATATGTAACTTTAAGTCTCATTATCATTTACATTAGCGAGTTATATAAAAATTCAACCCCACAGTTGTAAATAAAGAGAAAATTAGCTACAGGGGCTAAAACCTTTCTTGTACAGGGCTGCAAAGATGATTATTTCTGATGTGAAGCTGGGTGTTTTAATATGTCTGTGAGGTTTGACTGGCTTTTGGAGCCAGCCTCAAGTGGCCATTTGAGGAACTGCAGTTTTTGCCACCTCCATATTTTTCAGCCCTGCAGGTCTTTACTTGCTATTTCGCAGTTGTTGTCTAGCGACTGAATATTCAGGTATAAATACAAACTTTATATATTTTAGCAGTTTTAACCATTGTAATTTTAATCATGCCAATGCTCCACATTAATTTCATCCTGCCAACTGTTTTAAGTAAGAACTGTAAGCAGTGAAGCATATTATGTTGTACTGCGGTTCAACTGATTCAATGAAACAACATGCAGAGTAGACTAATCTCAACCCCTACACTGTTTATAAGCTGTGTGTTTTGGTGTAAACTCCTTACACCGTGACTGGAGCACACAGAGAGGGGGACTGTACTCCCCTGTTGTTCAAACTACTCTCAGGCTGCTTTGTGGGTTAAATGCCACAACCCACAAATCTCTCAGCCTGGTTTCAGTCCCACTGAGAGCGAGAGAAGCCTTTGGATTGTTCCAGGATCAAGCCTGTGTTACTCCAAAACGAATGTAATTTTCCTTTCCATTGAAAGCCCTGCAGACCCACCCAGAGTCCCCAGGATTCCTGATACACAGTTTGTTTTCATTTAAAGTAATATTTTACCACTTAACACAATAGTGATTCAGGCTTTAACCAGTTAATGAAAGCTTGTAACGCTCGGTGTTAGGTAAATCTTTCCTAGGAAAACTCCTAGAAGGCAACAAAGATTTCCTGTTTTCCATTTCCAGAAACAGCTGTGGTAAATTGCTTGGAATAAATAGAAGAACTGGGTGGTTAGCATGAGAAGATAAAATCACCACAGATGAACATAGAAAGGCACAGCATCATCTGGAGATGCTCATCGGCAGAATTTCCAAGTTCACACTGCTTGATTGACAGTTCATTTCATCATAGCAACTGGGTTACATTCTCAGTTGATTCCTGCACTAAAAATCATCAGAGCATGGCTTTTCCAGAGGCTGCATTAATGGAATATTTATAGTCCTGTGGGTATCATTATAATTCCAAAAACTACTGTAATTCATGTCAAAACAAGTTGTGTAGATATGAATCAAGATGAAAGACAGATCACAATATGAAAACATGTTCAACATGAATAAAGGATGAATACATGAATACTATTTGCTGTTTTTAAGGACCGACATCAGCAATTCAGTACATTAATGTATTCACTGTGTATGTCGTTCCAACCTGTGTGTGGTAGGCTGTCATTGTTGTTGTTCTGCCCTGCAGTCGCCTCCACGTTGGTCTGATTCTCAGCCATCAGCTGCAGCTCACTGATCTCAGCCCCGGTGTTCTGGACTCCGTCTGGCACCTGCAGCACAAGCACACAGCTCAACACCATTCAATTCACCCACGGTGCCTCATCATGATACCAATGTGCAAACGTGTTCAGTACAGGAGCTCTAAGAGGGAATCAGGCCACTAAGCGATCCGTGGTAACGTCACAGAGAATCGGACCACAGCAGAGCAGCAGACAACACACAAATTATATCCAACACATATTGTTTTGGGGGTTTCTTCAGTTCAAATCACACTAATGTGATAACTTATTTCAAGTATTTATTTTTGTATATAAGTCTGATTTCATGGGTTTATCAGTACAAATTATGCACAGTTCATAATTCTACAATCTGAATCCTCAGTTTTGAAGATGGTTTAAAAATGTAACAGTACTGCAAAATATTATTACCTCATATAAGATGGTGTATGGATCATTATTTTTAGAAACATTGATAGAAACAGAAAATGTGCATGCGCACATGCTTAACTGGATCAATAAGATTATATATTATTATGTATAATTTCAGGAAGTAGTAAAAAAGGCAGGTTATAATTTCCTACAGCACAAGGTGATGAAAGCAGATAACTCTCTGTAATGAAAATGATAACAAGGAAGAAGAAATTACTTCAAATAACTGCCCATTATTTTTTAAATCTGACTAACTGTTAATTCTCTAAATTGGCATGAATTGACCATTGCAAGAGTCCTCATTAGTGTGCCGGTGCACTTGTGTGCCAGACTCAAATGACAAAATATTAAACATCAACCTTCGTCCCTAATCCAACTCAACCAACAGTTCAGGTCAGAGATCCAGGTGCTGTGTGCTTATAACTGCTGGTATAGCATCCAGCTGCTGGGCTCAAGCAGAGCTGAAGATCTGGCTGCAGAGGTAAGTTCACTCCTTTCTAACTCATTGCTCTCAGATTGTTTCATATTTTAAAACTTGTTGTCTTCAACCCTTACTGACACTGACTCAAACAACATCACTTGAGGCAAATGTTTGGCCTGATGTGGTACAGCTCTGCAAAGAATTGCAGAAGACAACGTTGGTTTCATTGGTATATGCAATTAAAAGAAATGTCTGGTGGTTCCTGATAAAGCTCTGTTTTCAAAGTTATGTCTGACAGATAAATCAGGAAATAGAGAGAAGAAGAAAACATGTTAGGGAGGAGGGAGTGTAGGAAGTATTGAGGACAAATACAGAACGAATGGTCAGAAAAAGTACCTCAGAGTTGCTGGATGCACAGGAGCTGGCCCTCTTTGGACACAGTTTGGGTCTGAAAAACAAACAGCATCACAACAATTCAGTTTTATAATTACAGACACATCCAGAAAACAGCTTTTATGAATATCTCCTATTTTTTTCCCCTCTTTGTAGATTTTTTCTGAAGAATAAACATCCCTCTGCTGTTTACAGTATGACCAGACCCATAAAAATGGACAATATCCCATAAATCCATACCAAATACTACAAAAACCACAACTTTAGCAATTCACCAAGTGGTTGCTACTGAGTTTTTATAGCCATGTCTTACTGCTTTTCCAGCAGGGATGCACCACTGTCATTTTTCCCCACCAAGTACAGTTTATGTGTTCACTATGAAATGCACTTTTAAAACTGAGTTAATTACTGATACCACCTACCTATTTACACTATGCTTTTCTAACTTGTTCTTTAGTCCACATGAACCCATGAAGCATGCAGAAATACTTGAGCAAATACCCTCTTATTAAAAATTACTCTTACAGCTGAATGAGTTCATTACCAGCCAGCGGTCGACTCAGGGCGACCCCTGCTGTGACTCTCATCCACCTTTGGCTGTTTTCTGACCAGAGAGGACCCTGGGAGTTAATCTCTCTGCTGCTTTAAACTTGCAGGATCTCGCCTACCTCGCCAGGCTAGTTGTTTTCCAATGATTTCTGTGAACCCATTTAAATTAATAGGGAAAAAAAGAATAAGAAAAAAGGGCAGCTACTGAAGCTGCTCATGAGCTTGACGTTTCATGGTAACGCATTTCCTGGCTTCTGAATGACTTCTGTTGTTGTTCACGCTAATTACACTTACATTTTATGGAACATGTGTTTCTAGTTTCCCTGTCATTAAGAGTGAGAACCTGTGGAGTTATTGTGCCTAACAGATGAGTTGGAGACACTGAGCTGCATCTGAAATTAACACAAATTATATTAAATAGGGGTGTTTCTCACAGTAAGCTGAGCACTGAGGCCAAGTTGAAACCTTCCTGGATTTTAAATCTTATGGACCAGTAGGGCAAAACAGTCACCTTTTTAGAACAGATAGTATTACAAACCTCAAAGTTTAACCCCTGAGCTTGAGTTCATTGTCCCCTGGGATGGACAAGAGGAAACTGCTTGTAAATTACACCTTTTGATTGTCTGGAAATGCTATCGCTACCAAACTCACACTGAGTTTTAATTCTCCTTGTTGTCCCTTTTTCCACCATTTCTCCGCCCATTCACTTTCATGCAGCCTCTGTGTTTTTGTGTGGTAGAATTGATGCCAGGTGCTGTACCTTGAATGCCCCGCTGTCTATGGTGAGAATGCTCCACATCAAGGAAGCCGCACAGTTGCAGCCAAACCCAACTAATCTCCAAGGGTCACCACATCAGGGACTCAGGCTTCCAGCTGAGTCAACATAACAAAGTGACGACTGTGCATGTGCAAGTGTGTGCATCCGTGTGCGTGTGTGCATTTTACTGTCAGACCAGCCCATTTTTATGCATGGGAGAAATCAAAGATAAAACTTGTGAAATTTCCTCAGGAGGATATCCACTGAGGACCTGTGAGGGTTCAAGTTTCAACAACAAAGCAAAAAAAAAAACAAGAAACTGAAGGTTTTATCTGAGAAAACCAGATACTGTTCATTTTTAACATGACTAAGAGTCTGCAGCCGTACTAGCAGCTCTGTAAGGCTGTTTTTAAACACAGCTTTGAGCTATATGGTAATGTCAGCATGGCATAATGCCTTCAGTGACTATGCCAACATGCTTGTATTTAGCAATTTTAGTAATGCTTGCCATGTTCACCATGTTCACTTTGCGAACAAGCACTGAACACAATGTAATCCTACAGCTGACGTTATGTTATTAACTCTGTGGGTTTTCACAAATTCCAGTTCAACCTGTTAATGGAAATAGATGAGAATGGGCAGGATCAATAAAAAGTTGTTAGACTTCATCCTCCAGGTACCACAGATGTCTGTAAAAAAGATGTATGTCAATCTAAATGTTATTGATACATTTTAAACCTGAACCGAAAATGACAACCTGCTGGTGGCCTTTGATAATTCCTGGAAATCATGAGGATAAATCATCTCAGGATAAAGAATATCTTCACAAAATGTTGTGGTAATCCATCAAATAGATGCTTAGATACTTCAAGGGAGAATGGAAAACATCTGACCTGCTGGAGGCAACAGGTTAGGGAGAAGGATCAGAGGATAAAGCCTCACTAGGAGCCGTCCTCAGGGGCTTGTGTGATATCTTTGTCATATATGGCAATCCATCTAATAGTTGTCAAAATATAGAAAGCTAATGGTCAACCTAATGGGCTGGAAGAGGAAACTCATTAAAGCTGTTACAATTTATTTTTCTGGGGATCATGAAAGTCCTAAGAAAATATTTGCTTCCAATTATTTGTGTGACATTTAACACTGAAACAAGGTGGTGGACTGAACATCTGACTGAGATTCCAATCCTTTGAGCCTCTTTTTTATCCAGTTTTGTATTGTTTAATGCAATGCTGGCAGCTGATTTCTGGCTTTTATTATTAGTATTGAGTTAATACTCTGTTCTGAACGAGACTAAAACTGATGTCATCTCTCCCTCTCTACTGCAACAACAGCTTTGTCTAGAGCTTTTGTTTATAACATGAATAAAGGAAAAAAAAAAAAAATTTACCATATTGTAACAAAAATCAATCATTTCATAACTGAGTGTGACAAATTTACACCAGCCAAACCATAATTTAATCCAGAATAGCACAGTGTTTTTGCAATTAATTTGTGGCAAATTAAAGTCAATATATATTCGTTTTTTTCCTGTATTTTGTTTGCTTTTGTAAATAAAGTTACACTACTTCTGTTACCTGAAAATGATGCAGAGTGCACTCGTCAGTATCATAGCGAAGAACGCGGCTCCACTCACAGCTGCCAGCAGAGAGTCTACCTTGCTGGCTGTGGAGGCAGAAGCTCGCCAGTCCCCTCCTGGTTCTGTCAGATTGTGGTAGTGAAAGAGCAGAGCGAAACCGCGGCCCCAGTGGGTGGTGGTGATGAGCTCCATGATGACCTCCACCATCTCCTGGCTGGAGCCAAAAACCAGCTGACTGCTCGGTGGCCGGTTGGACCCACAGAACCTGGAGGAGAAGGTGATGAGGTCTGAGATGTAGAGGACATCGTGGGGGCAGGCATCAAGCACCGAGTGCTGGGTTTCAGGACTCACAGCTGGAGTGTCTGTGGAGTGTGGCGAGGCAATGGTTGTCTCCTCCACAACTGTGCTTGGGTTAGAACTTGGGTTAAAGTCTCCCCTTAGGTGAGACAAGGAGGCTGAATTGACATCCTTATCTTGTGGAGGTAAAGGACCAGGTAGTAGGAGAAGAGAGGGAGGAGGTGGTGAAGACAGGCCAGAAGAGGCATCTGCAGATCTTTTGGCGGAATTTGAGACTTTGGCGATCTCCATCTTTGTGGACTGCTCCTGAACCACCACTTGCTTCACCCCTCGATCTTGTGAGGACTGCTGAGTCTTTCTGACGTCCTCCACGCTCTGAGGCATAGGTTCTTTAGCTGTTGATGAAGTTTCATCTGCTGCTAAGCTGCCAGGAGTGAAAGTCACCTCTTCGCCTGCCTCCTCCCCTTCAAAATTAGAGGAGGCAGAATACTGTGCTGTGGAGTCGTGGCTTTCAAACACATCAAAGTCAAATATTTCCAGAATAAGCTGGTAGTCAACAGGCACAAAGAACTGCCAGACGCAGTGTGTCCCAGAGGAGTAGTTGTAGGGGAAGCCTGGGGACAGAATGAGGCCCTGGACATCCACAACATCCACCTTTGCACCGCAGTCAAAGTACACCTGCAATATGAATCACAGTGAGTCAGTCATGTCATCATTTAAAACATACTTTTAAGTCACTACAACCAATAAATCTTACATCCGAGGGGTTATTTCTCTAAGTGACAATTATCTTGACTCATGCAGCTCAACAGGTAGAGTTCAGCTCAAATACTGCAAACATTACACCTTTTGATTCCCAGTGGTCCCACCCATGCCAGCATTCATGTCATTCTTCAGCATTATGTTTGCAAGTGTTAACCAATATTATATTACATTCTACCTGATTTCTTAGATGACTCATGTAGTGAGATAATTGCCATTAAGCGATTAAGTTTCTATGTCAAAGGCACCAACAACCAAGGTACTTATCAGCAAATAATTCACTCGACTTGTGGTCTGATTACTCACAGACACAGAGCAGCTTGAAGCTGAACTATTCAACCCTGCTGTTCTGCCTTTTATATCAAAGCCCATGTTTTGCCTGTTTTTGCCCGGTTGGGTAACCCTAGGGAGGGTATTTCTTCAAACATGCTGGCTGTAATTCTTCCCAGGTGTGTGGGGATGTGAGGCGGACCTGGGGCCTAAGCAGAGGCAGATGTGTGGCTGGGCCGAGGAGTTGAGGAGCAGACCTTTGTAGGGGGCCTGTGTGTTTATGAGCTTTCCTGTTGGCCTCAGTTCTGGACTGTGGGAATGACCCAGACTTGCAGACCCCCATGCCAGACAGGTAACAAACCCAACACCCGCAGGCGACACTTGTACTCTTGCCGGGGCTGAAAGTATAAGAGATGACTTTGAGAATGCAGTATAGACGGGAGGAGGGAGGGCAACAGGGACACAAGGAAAGCCAAAGTCTATGAGGCCAGACAGGCACTTTGATTCCTCCATGGACCATCTATCCCCTTCTAAAAGCATTTATCAAAGACATTCCTCAGTCAGTATATTTTAAGTAGCAAAAATCTACCTGATACATTCAATTATGACTGAAAGAGAGGACCATTCACTGAGCCCTCCGGTCATAAGGATCAAACCAAAAGCCCTCTCCATAGTAGATACAGCTGACAGCCATACAGCTAGGGCCACAGCATATTACAGACACAATGAAGGTCATAAAGGACAAGGAAGGCAGTATGGTCTGCACAACTCAAGAAAATATATATGTCTGTGTGTCCGTGTGAAATTGGGGGGATTGATAAGTTGATGGCTAAAGATAGAACGTGATGAATTATCCAGCTCTCATAATATTCATGTGCAGTGCAACTTTTTAGTGATTAAGAAGAAAGTCTGAAGTTAATAACTTTGGAGATACTTTTGTTTCTGGACGATCTCAACCTTTTCCAGTCATCAGCTACCTGCGTGTCAAGGCCTCACTCATGGAGGTCCATGAGGACTTCTTGGCCATGCAAAAGGAAATTGCTCTTTCTTACAGCATGTTGAGGACGTGGCATTCAGAAATCAAACGTGGCAAAGAGAAACAACCACACAGAGGCTGAAATTGCCCATTTTCCCAGGAGGTGCTGACTTGCAATTTTCAATCACCTGAAACAGAAACACCTCAAACATTATTAACTTCAAACTTTCTGCATAATTACTCAAAGAGTTTAACTGCTTGTGCATGCAACGAGAGCTATATAACTCATGTCCTTCTACCTTTGGCCATGACCCTGTCAATCACCTCTCTTATTGCATTCTAAGTCATTTACATATTGGGCTTTCATTTGAAAAAAAAACAAACATCAACAACTGACATTAACCATTATATATAGAGAGTAAAAGTCTATTACACAAAAGGTCCGCACCAGTTCTTATATCCAGTATTTTAAACTGGGCTGCTCACTTCTAGTCTTTGTCCATGCTGGAACATACTGTATGTTAAGTCCGCTTCTCAGGGCTTGCCAGTGGCTGGCACAGTCTGTGGAAATACCACATTGAAATTTTGGTAACGTCTCAGACAAACATTTGATCTTTCTGGGCAGAAAGCAATCTGTTGGATTGCAGGGATACCTTTTAAGGTACAACATGCTGCTTAAAAACATTTTGGTATTTTTGCCTAAAAGGTTTTGAATGCAACTGCATGTGACCAAATCACAGAATACCATGTGGGGTGCTGAAGTCAGGGATGGGGCTAAGTTTCGGAGAACAATAACACATGCATGACATAAGATGTGCTTACCAGTTCGCCTTGCATTTCAAAGAGAAAAAAGGCAAATGGCCAAAGATGCTTGTATTGAAAACAAATTAATCAGCTTACTATTGTACAAGCTGTTGAATTACTTTTCTAATGTATATTTATATAAGAACAGTAGTACCATTTTAAAGGCATTACATAGTCTGTGGCATGTGAATGAAATGTATGCCCACACTTTGTATTCCTTTAATACTTATTGAAACTGCAAATTTTCCGTATCTTTTTTTTAAAATTCCCACAAAGTATTTTATGATATTAGTTTCTTTTCTGCTGTTTTTCTTCCCAACTGACATTTGGAAGTGATTACATTAGCGCCTGACATACTACACTTGCACTGCCTGCACGCTTACAAGAAATTAATGTGTGACAGCAAAGAATTACACGGATGACATTTGAACGGACCAAATGCCATTCCTTCTGAGGTTACAGAGACTAAGCCGATTTGAGGTTCACAGTGTTTGCAGCGAGGTTGCGCAATGAGGGGTACCACTTCACAATATGGGGGCAATACAGGGGGAAGAGAAGGACAGCGTGTCCCTGTTTAGAGCAAAAATGACCAGTGGTGAGAAAATATATGTTAGTGCAATATTGCTGTTTTGCTGCCATTTAGATGCATGTTTTTACCCAATTACAGATGAATTAATTAAACCTTTTTTTTGAAAAAAAAGATGCAAAAGATGCTCATCTGTAAATCAATCATCTCTTTTATGATGTGGAATCCTGCATCCGATGAAAAAGAACAGTGGGACAGAGGCTGTGTCGTCTCCCCCACCAGGACGAGGCGGCCGGGAGGTCCCCAGCACCCTGGGATGAGCATGCTACGCTACATATGAAAGGGCCCCAAAGTGCCACAGTGTCGAATGGAAATGGGACATTCTTATAATGCCAAACATCTCAGTTCTGTTACATCACAGGCCGCTCCACTGGCAGGCCGCTAATTATTCAAGGATGCCTTTTCTCATGGTGGAACAATAGGCTGCAGTGGCGTTTTAGTGAGCCACTTCGCAAATGAGGAGGGCAGATAATATTTTAATGAAGTGGTGCTAATAAGTACAAGGCCAGCTGAAAGTTTACATAAGAGCCGGCTGGTCATTGCGCCCCAGTTGTGCCACCGACGGGGGCTTCCCTGGACAGAAGTAGATCATCTGAGCACACAATTGTCTGAAATGACTTGTTCACTGAAACATCAGAACAGCTGCTGTCATTACTAAGAGGCCCCACACAAATACTATTGTTCTATCATTTACACTTTGCATCAGTACATCTTTAAAAAAGGCCAAACACATCCCATGATGGGGTTCATCAGTGAGTCTAATGACCACAGAGGCTACTTTCCACTGACTGATGTTGTGGAGCTGATTTGTTTTTACAGAAGGGTACCATGATATTATGTATGCCATTGATTTATTAGTTTAAAATGACAAATATTCTTTATTATTAAAAATATAGCTAAAAAAAAATGGTTTTAACCAGAATATTTTTTCTATTAAAGGTTGCACTCTATAAAAATAGGGTCATATGATCGAAACAGACAGAAACAAGGAAAACTCACATTTGAGCATATGTGAATCTGAGTATTAAACTGAGATTTTGAGATATAAAAAATGTTGTTTAAAAACCATTTTTAAAACTCTCTTTGATTTACTAAGATGAGCAAGCCAAAGCACAGTTATTGTCAGCTCAATTATTTTTTTGACAAAACAAAAATCTGCAGTGTGACCCAACTGTTGGCTTTGTAACATGTTTTTTTTTTTTGTTGTTTTTTTTTTCAAACCACCCAGGCTGACGACACGGCTGTGAAAACTCTGCAACACGAGCTGGCTTCTGCTGAAGTACTGTTAGCACACAAAAACACACACATACACACCCACACACATACACACACTCTGCCTCTCATGCACAAACAGAGCCGGACTGGCTCATAAACAGGCAGGCGGGCCCCTCAAAAGGGGGCAGGAATCCTCACCAGCCCTGTTTACTGGAGGAGAAAAGTGACACTGCTTCACAGGCTAGCGCTTGAACAGCAGCAGTCCACTCAGGATGCTTTACTATTGCTAATTTATTTAGTCTGCTAATATGTCAGGTCTGGATATCAACATGGTGCAGCTCTGTGGACCAATAGTTTGCTGGATGCACTGAATTACATTTCCATTATCCTGTTTTCAGAATCCAGTTAAATTAAGTAATTTGACAGGATTGGAGGTACAAGTGATACAAACCTGAGGAGAAAAATAAAGTCAAGAATGTGATGCAGCTAGATGTTCACTTTTTCAGTCAGCTACAAAAGAGAACGGACATAAAAGTAGTTACTGACAGAGAAGGTATGCCGTAAAATTAATGATGGGGATGAGACTAATTTTGCCACAAACTAAAAGAAAGACTGGATCTACTTTAGTTTAACAAGATTAAGGAGATCCACTAAGTGAATTAGGATAATAAGCACTTATTTTCAAAGTATAGCAAATGAACAGGAATTTCAACGTTTCACTGGTGCAGAAAGATGCTGAGTTCTCATTCAGTAACGCAGCAAAACGCCAACTCAAGAGGACAATGCAAGCAGAGTGCACAGAGGAATACAGAAAATGAAAAAAGCTGTTCCTCCTTTCAAAATACTCCCTTCAGTTTTCGGTATCACACCGATCTTATAAACAGAAGCATGCAGCTGAAAAGAAGAGGCATATTTAAAGTTTTTGGACAACTGTGTCAGCAGCTGCAACTCAATGCCAGCAAGATGGCTTTATATTTTGCACGGCTCCCTCCAAATACACAGCTAGAGGAGCAGCTCCTTGGGGTCATTCTCCACAGCTGTGAAAAAGCACTGATACTCGAGCCCAGGATTTATCACATATCTCCCCTGTGATGTCAATGCCTCTCCTGGTGGGCTCATGTCAGTGGCTCTGGTTCAAGCCTGGGTGAGTTTACAAACAACTGGTGTGGCAGCCTGATTAAGCCCAGGCATTTCTAGGATCGCCCACGCTGGCCACTCCAGTGCTGGCTCAGCACATTTTCACCACCATACCCATCGTGACTGACTCTTGAAAGGCCTCTCTGAGCTCATGGATGTTCGATCAGCACTTTATTTACAGAGTAAAAATGGAAAAATTCACCGTAGCCTGCATGTAAGAGTCAAACACTGGGAATTATCACCACTGCCGACCTTGAACTTGCACAGACACATGACTGGGTGAGTGAAAGGACAGGCAGATGCAAGCTCTCACCAATGTTTGTGGTTGAAAACTTATTACCATATTCCCTCTAAAAAGAGCTGCTGCAGCTGATGTGGTGGCTGCTAGGTGAGGCCTGACGGAGGGCTGTGATGAATCATGGGTTTATTGCCATCATTAAAGATTTTGTTTTGAGATTGCTTTCCAGATTTTGGAATGTCAACCTGTGATGCATCCATGATAATTAGTCACGGCATCACCTCAGTGAGGAGGCCCATCTGATAGGTAGATAGAACTGACAATTTACTTGCAGTCAATCCAAGTCTAAATGTCTAAATGGAGAAAAACAATATTTCCAAATGTGACCACAGCATCAAAACTGCAAGACAGGCTATTTTTTTTTAATTATTATTATCCCTGGCAACACTGAATTGCAGCATGTTTTTGACAATTGCAAAGGTGTTAAAGCTTGTGCAATAACAGACCCTGAACTGCCATCTGCTCCAAAATGTTGTGATTCATCTCTTTTTATCAGAAAAAAATACAATGATGAACATCAGGTCAGATATATATTCATGAAATCCTTTATTTAATATTGTTTATGTTGATTTTAGTTATCTTATTGTGTCTACTGAGCCATTTAAATAGTTGTGTTTCACTAAAACAGCCTCACTCTGTGCTCCTCATCTACATTCAGATCATATTACTAAGCATCCAATTTTCTGATAAATAAATACCAGGCAATCTCTAAAATGCTGCTTTTTCAAGGAATTTGCAAAGACTCTACGAACCACCACTGAAAAAAATATTCCCTCTGCTGCACAAAATGGAAGATTTTTATCCTGTTTCCGAAGTTATGACTATTTCCTATCCAAGTAGCCAGAAATGACATATTTCTTTCTCTCTGCTTTGTTTGGGTACAAAAACAGAGTCACTTCTTGGAGGCAAAAAACCTGTCTTATTGTGCAGCAGATGGAATATTTTTTTATCCAGATGGCTTGAAGAGTCTCTGAGGATTCTGCAAAATACTTTTAGAGCAGTGTTACGTTATGTTAAACTGGGTTTTTAAAAAGATGCCTGGAAATCATTTTTCGGAAAATGGGATGCTTTGCTCTGAATGTAACGCTAATACATGAGAGGCTCAACCTGGAGCCAGAATTAGATTTGTCTGCAGTCACATCTGTGTGCTATCTGCAGGCTGGTGTCTGTGTTCTGCCAAAGATTGTTTATGAGATAAGAGGAGCATTACTCTGTAACACCACTGTACAACTGCAGGCAGAGTAATTTTGTAGTCCAAACAACAAAGAGGTAAGTCCTGTCTTTGGAAAGCTTCAGTCATTTTTGGAGGTTATAGTTTCCCAGTTGAACTTTTATGTGTATTGCATTAATAATTTAAGCTTATGAATTTCATAGTTTTGAATCAGGGCTTTCAGTATCTGGATCAAGTCGCTCATGAAGAATCATTTTAAAGGTACATATTTAACCCCCATTTAAATAAAATAAAAGTATCATACTGGACTCTGTAAAGATATTTATCCACTTTTAAAAAGGTACTTGAATCAACCCAAAAAAACAAAACTAAAATATTTCTATCAGCTAATTATTTAGTGTGATATGACTTTTCTGGGGTTAGCAGACCACCTGAAATCCTCCAGTACAACCAAGAGCAACATCTTAGATTTTTATAGCATTGACCATAAACCATACCATAGACAGCACTGAGAGTTAAGTTTTGTTTTCTTTTGAACTCACTCACTCTTGCCATCTAATTCTCTGCTCATCACTCTGTCTCTGCTCCTGTCCCTTTTTATCCCGTCCCCTTAAGTCCCGCTACAGTTCTCTGACACACAGTGACACATTTATCTGTTGTTGTCGGATAATCACGGGGGTAATGAATGAATTCACCTTTCACTGGGGACCTGCAACTCATTTCAGTTAGAGATATACGTCCAGTCCCTCCACTGCAAATAAAACCTCCCATAAGACAGAGAAGAGCTACAAAACAAAGATGAAATTCACTCTCCCTCATCCACAACACTGAATTGTGGACTGACAGACTTGAATGCCTCCCATTTTTTTCTAGGGGGATAGAATAAATTCCAAGCTTGTTTATGCTGTTCCAAAAATCAACTTAATACAAAAGGGGAGCGGAGGACAAAGACATCATTTACCGTGCCCCCTCAGGCAGATAATTGCAAAGATAGTGAGCACCCTATGCACACAGGAACTAAAGCTGTAGACGCTGACGATTCGATATACCAAGCGCTTTTGTTGTCTAGTTCTAAGAATTGTGCTGCTGAGCCGCCATCGTTCATCAGCGGAAAAGGACGACTTGTGACAGGTGGAAGCTTCTCCTTGCTGACAACGTGTGTGATGTCCTATGGGAGATCTGTGTCAAGGGTTATTCCTCCATGATACAACACCAGCCACTGTCCCACATGGGACATTATAATGTATACATGAGAATCAAAGGCAGAAGAACAGAGAATCAGAAGACTGAGTGGGTGATGCACTCCACTTTGTTTCTCTAATACAAAATTTGGAAATACATACATATAATTTTTCACATTCCTGTTATGTTTGGATGTTGCAGCTTATTTCGATTTCCAAGATCACAGATATAGTATCTATTATCACCTTTTAAGTTGCCCTCCACAACAGTAAATTAGTTGAAAACTATGTCAATTAGAAAGATCCCTTCTCAACAAGGTCGGCCAGTGCTGCCAGGGATAGACATGACATGGTGGGGATCAAATCACTTATTAACAAATACATGTTCTAGCTATTATAGAGAGTGTTTTCTGTTCTGGGCAACGAGCCATCACAGTTCCTTTCTTCAGGAGCAAGTACCGAAGCCCATCTGTGCCGTTGTCTGTGTAAACATGATTGTTCCAGGTGGTTGAAAATGTACATCAACAAGTCCATCCTTTGTCACAAGAGCAGTTATTCTTACGGCGCAGACATCCATTCAAACCAAATTATGGAGTGAAACCTCAGGTTATGTCATCAAAACAACTTCTTTTTTTTTTAACCTCAAGCAATCAAGTCTGAAGCACAGCATACACAGCTAAGCCTAACTAACCTGGCAGGAGTTCTCACTCTACCACAGGAGAAGCTAAAACATGTCCCACATTAATCACAGCTTGATTGAATGAAAAACATGCCCAGGAAGCAACCCATGACTGTTTGCGTTCCTGTTTTATCTGAGGGAAGCTTTTGATCATGAACCTCTTCGCATGTCAGAAGCAAAGCTTGGGAATCCGCCTCAATGAGTATGAAAAGTGCAACATAAGGTTTACATGCTCTCAATGTGGTTCTCATTTCAGCAGTTTGGATTCTGCATGCCATTCTCTAACTCTGTAACATCAAAACATGCCTGTGCCATCAAAACATCCCTTTGAAAGCCCCAGAGGATATATTGTGACACAAAGTGAGGAAATTTTTTCAAACACTGCTAGAAAGCTTTCAGAATTGTGGCGTGAATGGAAAAGGTGGACGGGTGTAAGTCAGCATGATGTAAGGTGATTAAAACAGTCTGGCTATGGCTAACGCCACAGGCTTTTTTACTGGATTTCACTGATTTGGAATGTTGAATAACGCGGGTTGTTGAATAACCACATGGAATATTTTCATAATATAAACAACGAAACTTAACTTTCCTCTTCAAAATGCAAACCGCACTTCAAAAACAAACACTTCAGCTCATTAACAGTAGTTTATAAGTAGCCTAAATGAAGCGGATGTATTGACTAGCTAAATGTTATAGACAGACAGTGTGTCAAATCAAAAGCTGATTACAAGATTGTTTTAACAACCTCTTCATGTAATATAGCTTTTACCTATTAAACTTCTGCAATTTCAAAGGGAGCGTAAAAGAGGTTAAAGTTACGTCAAAATTTGTTATCCAACGGAACCTAACCAAAACTCAATTGTAAAAATTGTAAATTTAAAAGTCCGTCGCTAACTGCCAAACTTTTCAATGTTTTTTACGTGATTTTAGAAGTTTTTCAAATCATGTTGGTCTTCCAATTTAGTCGGCATAAATATTATCCAATGAAAGACATTAACCGTATTAAGATGTTGACTAAAAAAAATAAGTCCATACATACCGCGTACTGCTAACGCGCCTGCAAGGGTGTGCTGCATTTCGGTGGTACAAATTTGTTGACATTACAGACAAACTAGATTCAAATTTAAAAAGAAGGTGACGCAATACTTCGCTGTACATCGGATTAATGCCGAAATCAATGTTGGTACCCAGGCTATCTTAAAATAACTTGCCCTAAGTCCCCTGGGGTCCGAGTGTTTGCCAAGAAGCAAACGATTTTTGATTATCGAGAATTACGAACGGAGTTCGTGGCTTGATTCAGTGCATACAAGTAAGCACGGTGCTCAGCGGGGCTGGAGGTAAAGCTATAATTATTGTCAGCATATTGTCAAAAAAATGTCAACTTACTTTCTGTGCAACGCATCCCATCACAAAAAGTAGATATGTTGTCACAAAAACATGCGCCCCAAGCGACGTAACAAAACTCATTTTCCCCTAATTGTTCCGTTTTAGTGCGACGCACAGTGAACCGTATCCGCTCCTCTGCTTCCCTCTCATTCACCTGAAGTATCGAGAGCGCGCTTCCATCGTTCATGGGAGAACTTGAGCACGGGACCAGACCCAAGGAAACAAACTCTCCTTGCTGCTTATTCTTGAGATCATGTTAATTTAACCACTGGATTAAGTCCATAACATGTATCTTAATATCTCAATTAAAAAACGGAACATCACTATTGTGATTATTGTGACTGCAGCTCTTGCTAGTCTAATTTATAACTTTCAACCAATATTATTAGGTCTATCTATTTTCTCCATCTCTATAACCTAATATTATGTCTTTCTTACAAAATAGCAGAAAGTTACATGAGAGCAAATGAACTTTTTTCGACTTTTTAACCTGAGAGCTTCCATCATGCATTCAGCAAAGTGCAATACTATGACGCAATACTGGAGTAGCTTTTTGGTTTTGCTATGCCTCTATGCCTAAATATAACCATTGCATTCAAAATCAAAATGAATAAACTAAAAATTATATTTTTTTCATCTTTAGAATTCTAAAGCAATCTAAAGGGGTTAAACAAATCAAATACAGGCCTATGCATTGCTGCACATTCATTTATGAAGATTTTGTATGAACTGCAACTATTTGGTTTTGTTTGGAAACTCACTTTCATTTTTTCTGAACTTGTTTCAAGGAGAGTGCTTAAGTCTGTAAGAGCTTTTTTTTCAGTGTGTTTCCTAATCAAACATTCCTTGTTAATTGTTTTTTTATCAATCAAATGTAAATGTATATTGTTTGTTAGTTTCCAATGATTTTATGTTTATTGTTTTATTTATTGGGGGTGGGGGGGGTTAACTACTTCCTGTGAGTGAGTTTGTCAACAATCACAACAAATACAATTCTTTTAAAGAAAACAAAGGGAGACCTTTATAGAATTATGATCTACTAAATTCTTTAGAGCACTACTTTGCCTGTGGGCCACTTTTGCAAAATGAAGGACTCTTACACACAGAAGGACTTTTACACACAAAACCAATACAACCAGTAGAGGCTGGTTAATACACAAACCTTATTAATACTTAAAATTAATAAGCAATGCATTTACACTTTGAAATTCCCTATTGTAAAATTAACTGACCTATTAACTTCACCTGTTCACTTAATTCACTTGGTACAAAGACTGACTTAGGCCTATGTAACTGATAATTAATGATTTTATTGCGTTTTATTTGTAAATGCTTTAGTTACATTTGAAAACTTCTGTAACAACTGAAACCTCTTCCTTGCTGTATCCACTCCGATGTTGGATTCACACAAACCATAACCATTAACTGCTCTTACCAAGGACAGAATCCTTTCAGCCTAAAACATACATTTATGGGTTGAGAATTATCCTGATCTCTTGGTAACATTTTCTCCTATACGACAAACCATCTGATCGTACTGCTCTTTGCACATCCTGATAGGCCATCAGATGGCCCTTTCATGTCCTGATAGACATTCATGCATGCCTTAGCCCTTAACTCTGTGACTAACAGCCTAATATATCCCATCATTCAGAACTGGCATATCTGTCCAACAAATTTGAACACATTGTGAATCAATTTATTTTTTATTTTTAGTAAAAAATATATAAATAAAAAGATCATCCAGCACTCTTTGGCTAAAAACTGAGTATCACTGTATACAAATTATGTATTTAATAGATCACCAAATATCAATATTGTTTTATATGGTTTTCCCATCCCTAATAAATGCATTTTTGTTCAGTGACATTCAAAAGGGTCACTAACTGTGGTAGATAAATTCAGTTTGGATCCTAAGTCAAAGAGCAGTTTCTTCAATTACAATCACTCAGAATCAGAGGATCTGGAGAGTAGTGGGGGGGGGATCTAAATGAATTATTTCTAAAGAATAGAAGCCATGGGCAGAACAGACTAGAAATGTTTATGCTTGATAAGTTTTAGCAGTCACATTATTTTGAATCCTTATTTTGTGGGTTTCAGCAAAAAAAGAAACAAAAAATAAAACAATGAGGTCTGTGAGATGTTTATAGCCCATTCACTATTCCTTATGTTTACACTTTGTCATTCTCAATACTACCACTAGATGGCACCCAAGTGCGATAGTTTGCAATCCTACATTGTTGCTTTGAATCTAAAATAGGCCTATTACACCAAGGGTTGACTTGGTTTTACTCTAAGTAAAGGTCTAAGGCTTTACTTTTACTTGTGCTAATAAGTTCGGTGGATCTCAGTCTGACTATGTTCTTATAAAAGTAAACTTGCATGTTACAGGATGCTTAATACCTCACACCTTATATGTAGATGGCCATTTCATATCACTAAAAGATGTCTTGTAGTGGAAGTGCTGCTAAAGGATGCTGCATTGGATGGTGTCCATAGGAAGCTTGAGGTGGGGATGCCGGGGTCCTGTTTGGGATGCTGGTGATAGGTCTGGATGTCTATGACTGGAGTTTGTGATCTGTATATCACAGTCAGTCCTCATTGACCTATCAAATAGAAGGTATGCATATCATTTCAGAGTAATAGTTTATTTTTACGCAGATAAATATAGAGGTTGAATTTGGCATTAATGGCCAACCATTCAGAGCACTTAAGTTCTACAAATTATAGTGTATTTATAATATAAAGTTATTGGAGAAAATGATTGAAAAAATTAAAGATGTTTTATTTTTAGGCCTACAGGTGGTGGTAGTGTGCAACTAGTAGAAGGACTTTTACACACAAAACCAATACAACCAGTAGAGTATTGATTAGAGCCTTGAGTACATATGCATTTCCCATAACTGCACCCTTTGGCAGTGATTGCAGGTATTTTAGATAAAATTAAAGTGCACAGTCTTAACTCAAATTCTCTATATGAAATCCAGTTTAATCTCATTACATTTAGCAGTGGCATTATATAGTGATCTGCATATCAATGCAATCCATGCATCCTATATGGTGGTGGGCTCAAAAACTGGTACAGGCAACTTAAAGCAGCTTTCCTTGTGGCAATCATAGATGCAGGTAAGCAGCAGGATTCAACAGCAGTAAAAGAGGCCTGAATGTTTGATCAAGACATGAGCACAGAGAAAAGGACTAAGAGAACCCTGAGCTGTTTTATTAAAATGAATCTGAGCTGGAGCAAAATAAAAATCTGCAGATAGCTTGGCTAAAATTAATTATTTTCTCTGTGTGTTTTTTGACAGCCAACACAGGAGACCAGGACTGAGGAAGAGGTGTCTGGACCTGGAGACGAAGGAGGAGGAGGAGGAGGAAGAGGAGAAGGAGGAGGAGGAGGAGGAGGAGGAGGAGGAGGAGGACGAGGAGGAGGAGACCAGTATAAAGAAGAGATATCTGGACCTGGAGGAGGGGAGGAGGAAGATGAGCAAAAGGCTGGCCAAGGTTGAGAAGCAAGTACCTGACCTCTCCTTGAGGTGGCTACTATGCAGCAGCTTAGGAGGGGGAGTACAAGGCAGGTTTCAGCTTGCTGGCTCTTACAAAACAACAATGCTGAGATCTCATACACTCCTTTGCAGAGTAGCAGGAGGACACCTGGAATGATGAATGTGACTTTTCATGTTTCCACTGGTAAAAAAAAAGCATGAAAGTGAGTCAGTGAGTAAGTTTGTTTATTAAGATCCCCATTTGCTTTGCATCACTTTTGCCATTTTTTCTTGGGGTCTGCCACTTTTAAACAATAGGAATCCCTTAGCACTAAAATTTGGCTTAAAACACATAAGACATAACTGAGGTAATTAAAACCTGTTCTTGAATGATGGAAAAAATGCCTAAAATAGCATCTAAAACAAATCAGAAATACTACTGGCCAAAAGCAAGGCTCAATTATACAGAGCAGTTAAAAGAAAAATGCATTGCAAAGATTCAAATGTAGAGTTTTAGAGAGCTGATCTCTGAAACCAGAAAGCAGAGAGGGCTGAATTGGGGAGTGAAAAGCAGATGAGAAAAACTGTGGCTGAGGCAGGTAGACTGAGATCACAACAAACAGATGAACCAAGGGCAGAGATAGACACAGGACTGGTACATGCACAAGCAGACAAAACAGAGTATTATGACTAAAATGAAAAAAAGCCACAGCAGAACTACCACACAGGCAAACTGAACAATCTGACAAAGACTGGAGTAGAGGGCTGAATTATTTATACTGCAGGAATTTGATTAATGGATTGGTTGCAGGTTTGTGGGCTGAATGGGAGCAGGAGGCAGGGGGCTGACAGCAGGAGGGCGAGTGGACCGCCACACGAAAGAGAGAGGCTCATCCAGAAAATAACAACTTTGTTGAGGAATTCTGATTGTGATCAGTTTGGGAACTGTGCAGACTGAGTAACCTCAGTCTCTGCTATTTTTACTGTTTCATTTTGGTCTTGGTAGCCTACCTGACATTTTGAATCTACCGCTTAAGTGTGGATGCTTTTGCAGTCTGTGTAGACCAAGGTGACATTTAATGACAATTCAGTAAGTGTGAAGTATTTTATGGATGTGCTGTGTGTCAAGTGTTTTTTTTTCTTCTCTTTCACCCCCCTGTCCGGCAGTTTGAACAAAACTGAGATAAAACTGAGACACAAAATATTTTGCCAACACAATGATCCAGGCTTTGAGAACCGCCACCTACCACAGACAATGGAAAGAAAAATTAGTCCCCTGTGGTATTTGATAGAAATGCCTGACATGAGGCTAATCTTGGAAAAATAATATAAAACACCCAGAAACAACAGAGCCTTGCCACATTTCCTTGCACTTACAAAACATGAGAGCCGAGAACAGCTCTGCAGATGAAACATGTATCAAATCTCAATATCAAATTTTTTTTCACAACATATAACACTGAAAAGTAACATAACAGTTAAAAGCTAGAACAAATACAGGATTTACTATTCACGTGTTGCCTAAAGGAATTTAATAGTTAAGCAAGACCAGCGACTCTGTGAATTTTGAGGGAAAAGTCATCTTTATGACACTTCAAACAAAGTGATGAACTCTGAAGTCACACAGTAGTGCAGGATCTACATCTGACCACACAATCACAGCATGCTGCCAATACAAAATCTTCCATGAAACCTGCAGGTGTATGAAATAAATATTACAGGTCTGAAAGCACAATGCAAGACACAACAAATGAAGGGATGAAACTGAATGGAAGTGAAATCAGCTTTTGTTTAAGTTTGTTTTACTGTTGTTTGTTTTTTTTATGTAATTGAAGCAGTCATTATTCAAATGTCTGACGGCATTCTGGGCCAATGATAGAAGGAGTACTGAAAATATGTACTCAAGTACTAAGGGTACATTTAATTAACTTTAGTATTACTTAATTGCAAGTAAAACTACTGTTATTCAAGTAATGCTTGAGTAAAACTACAAAGTATTCCTCTCAAATGCTACTTTGAGTATTAGTTACCCTTTAGTTGTTGATGATTAATGGGACTTTTGTCTCCCTCTTGTGGCAGTCAGGTGCTTCTCTGCCATAAGCTCTACATAGTTGCCATAGCAAACTCTTCTCTTCTCGAATTTGAATGCAGCTGCAGGTGCGTCAGTGCACAGACACCTTCGTCCTTCAGTTAGTACCAGTATGGTCTTCCTGTTTCGGTGGACCCTTTCAGAGAGTTTGTGGATAACAGTAGTCACCTCAGTCACACCCTTAGCTGCCAGGACAACCTCTTCCATTTTCTCGAACACGCTGTCCAGTTTAATTATTTTTTCACATATTTGTCATAAAAACTCAGGCTCATGATGGAAACAAGAGACACACTTTTATGTAGGATCATTTAACTTTGTTCCAATCTGAAATATTACATTGACTGCCCACTGCTGGAACTAAAAGAGGTACTGTAATAGCACAATAAACAAAAGGACTTATATTTGTCTCTGGAAAAAATTTTTAGGAGGCTTGAGACTTGAGGAATGAGGCATTCTTTTACTTGTTTTTATTTAGCCTTTTATTTTTCTGTGTCAGACCTGCTTTGCGCTTTACTGGGTCGATCCTTTTGACTTGTTATTTGAGGCCAAGTTTAACCTTTTACAATTATTAATGTCAGGACTAAAAACTGAGGGGATGTAATGGACAACTGGACAATCCTCCTCTTTTGTCGCACAGCTTGAGAGTCTCTCTGCTACAGCCATGATTTTTCAAGCCTACTGCTTCCAGTAGAAGGAAGCAGTACAACAAATGTGCACATTCATTTAGTTTGATCTGAAATGGGGGTAAAACTTTGACCTTGTCATCTGCATTGTCATGTGGGGCTTTATAAATGACAACGCAGCAATTCAAAGCCCACAAAGACAAAATATTTGCAACCCAGTTGTGAAGAAATTAGGTTACAACACAAGGTAACCTGAACTGCAACCTGACAAGGTAAATTAGGTTGCTTATATAAGGCACCTCTTGTTCCCTCCTGGTTCAAAATGTCCCTTCCATTGTGGTCTGACGGGATGAGTTTTTCGTTGCCACTTAAGGTATCTTTCACTTTTGCAATCCAGGTTGGGACACTGGCCTCCTGCTCAGTGAATCTCACAACCACCATTTTGCTGTTCACAAGCTTTCCACTCTGTAACTTCCCCAGGCTAACGGTCCTGGAATTCAGAACAAAATACAGTTAAGGGTGACTTATAATGATCAGCATATGCGGGTGTGTGTAAAACATTTTGATTAGATATATATATATATTCATTATTCTATCCTGCTTACAGGGTTGCGGAGGGGCTGGAGCTCATCACAGCTGACACTGGGCGAGCAGCAGGGTACCTACACCCTCGACAAGTCAACAGTTCATTGCAGGGGTGACATACAGAGACAAGCAACCAGTCACACTAACATTCACACCTATGGGCAATGTAGAGGTACCAATTAACCTCACTGGCATGTCTTTGGATCCCATGCAAACACGGGATGAGCATGCAGACTCCAATCAGAAAGGCCCTGCCCCAGCCAGGTCTGGAATCCAGTGCTCTCCTGCCTCACAGCGAGAAGATCCTGGGTTGTACACAGCGTTCTGAGGATCCATACTGGGATTACCTAAAATAGCCTATTTGAAATCTTCTCCACCATCATGTCCTCAGTGATATATTTACAAGATTTGATATGTGGCTTAAAATGTATCTTCCGGTGTGTCCAAAAATATGCCTTGCCCAATTCAAAGAGCCTAGCTTTTCAGCAGGAGGAGGGCAGTTGTTGGCTGGAATGTAAATAAATGTCTTTATCTGTGCAACTGTCAACCACATTTGGATTATGAGGAAGGAATTTTTCTGCTTCTTAAGTCTTTTTATTATAACAAGTTAAAAATGCATCTAAATACATGAGGGATAGTCTACTCTCCTCATGCTGAAAAGTTACTTAAATCATGCAAAAATGAAATTTACATGTGCGATGCAAGTGCAGATGTTTGACAGGTGATGGAATAAAATGCATCATTCCTCCTGATTAAAATTAAATTTTCAGAGAAAGATGCTGAAGTATTGATAAATCCCCCTCTCAGGCAGAAAAGTTTCTCGAATCATGGAAAAATCTTTAAGGGGGATATAAGTCTGACACCATCGGCGATGTTCGAAAGATCGAATAAAATACTTCTAAAATACTAGTCTCTCTAATTACCATTTAGGCCAATATTTGATCATGAGGGATGAAGTATAAACAATTCCCTCCTCATGCTGAAAAGTTACTTTAATCATACAAAAAACTACAACTATGTATAGCCAAGGCTTTGCTGCAACCAGAGATGGCCCAACAGAAGTAATGGAATAAAATGGTTCATCCCTCCTGATCAAAATTTGACTGACAGTTGGAGAGAGACTGAAGTATGCCATTAGTGACCTCTTCATGCTGAAAAGTTTGATTGACAGCTCGAGAGAGGGTGAAGCAATGCGCACCTCATGCTAAGAAGTTTCTTTATTCATGAAAAAACTAAACTTATAACTCCGACACAAGCGGATATGGTCCGACAGAAGTGATCAAATGAAATGCATCATGCCTCAGCTCAAACCTTGATTGACACTTTGTGAGCAAATGAAGTACGATGAGTAACCTCATGGTGAAAAGTTACTTTAGTCATGCAAAAAACTTATAGGATATATAACTGATACAGTCACCAATGTCTGACAGAAGGGATGGAATAAAATGCGTCAACCTTTGTGATCGAAATTTAATGTACAGTTGGAGAGAGCCTAAAGTATATGTACAGTGCACTTCTCATGCTAAAAATTACTTAAATGACGCAAAAACTCCGTTTATGAGTGCTACATCCTGGGAGATGTCAGCTAAAATATCCAATTTGTTGGCGATTTTTAAATGTCCGAGATGAGCGGAGATGGTCCAAGTGCTCAAATAAAATATTTCATCCCTACTGATGGCAATGCGGCCCAAATCACAGTTAGAAAGATGCTAAAGTATTAGAGCAATACTCTCCTCATGCTGAAAAGTTGCTTGAATCATGCAAAACCCTTTGTTTGACACAAGCAGAGATGGTCCGAGGTCCGATGGTCCACAAGCGATCAAAATGAATTCTTCATCCCTCGCGATCAAAATTTGATGTGGGCTACAGTTGGAGAGATGCTGAATGAATAATGTCCTCCTCATGCTGAAATTTACTTCAGTCATGCAAAAAAATAGATTTCATGTCCAACACAAGTGGTAAATAAATGATAAATAATAAATGATAAACGTGATTAAAATTAATGCTGAAAGACACTGAAGTATCTCTCCTCATTCTAAAAAGTAACTTTAATGACGCAAGAAACTTCAAATATACATCCGACACTGTTGGCGATGCCCGATGGAAGTGATGTAATAAAATGCTTCATGCCTCATGATAAAATTTTAGCCTAACTATCAACCACATTTGGATTATTAGTAGGTTAGGCTAATGGAGCTTTTGAACATAGGCTGAACATTTTAAGCAACAAGAAGCAGACGAACTGGGAGATAGCTTTTGCTTACAACCTCAGACACCAAGGGCATGTCACTATCCCACTGAGCTCAATGCCAAGTGAGAAACAACACACTATAAGTACTGGTGCTATTACAGTGGGCATAATGACCTCTGGACTTCTAGTATAAAATACCTTTATTTGATTGGGAACGACAATCCTGTGAACACCTGAAAAGTAGAAAGAACCATGTAAATTTTACAAAAAGCATTTTTTGTTACATTTCTTTGTCTATCGATAAATTTCTTTCATCACTTTAGTATGTAGATCTTTCTTTAATGCAAAGGCTAAAAAGCATGGTAGCATAGACAAAAAAAGGAACAGCAGCAGGTCAACAGACCCAGGATATATTAAATTATTTTCACGATGAAGGACAAAGTACAAGCTTTAGGTGTTGTTTGCATCTAAAAAACTGTGCAACCAACCTGATTGAGGTCCCAAGCCCCTTTTTCTGTCTGCTCTCTACTTCTTGTACTTTATTGTGATGCAGAGTAAATTCTCCCCTGTTAACAGGTTCAGTATTAGGTACAGTATCTATGTTTTCCCTTTTCTTTTCTTTTCTTTTGATACATATGAAAGCTGGGGTATTTTTTGTTATATAGAGGGCTGTGAGATGGGTAGATGGACCAACTACAGGGGGAAACAAATAATAATAGTGCTAAAGGACAATAACTTTGAAGGGATGTACATTACATTAGTTAAGGCTTTTTCCTCCATCAGCCCTGCAAAATATTCACACAGGTTCTGTCAGTGGATTCAGGACCCCACTCAGTGAGAAAATCCAAAAAACATTCATCACTAATAGACATACATAGCACTAGAGGTAAAACCCCCAGAGTCCACTAGATGGTGCTGTGTCCAATTCCAGCTCTGTCACATCAGACACAGATATGCTGAGGTCTGCTTTTATAGGATTGGCTTGTGCAGTTTTAAATTCACACTCATCAAGACTATTTTTCTTTATTTTGTCTGTCAACCCTCTGCTAATTTACTGTACTCTACTTTAAAATGTATATTGTATATACATAAGAAGTGTGCTGTGCACAATAATTAAAATGAGCCAAGTACCAAATCAGTGATAAATGAATGCAAACGTGTTTTTGGTATATTTTTGATATATCGTCCTGGGCGCCATTTGCCAGCGCCTGACTCTGCCCAAAGCCCGCTTAAACAACGAAAAACCAAATATGGGGAAAGAGGTGGGGCTTGGGCGTGTCGAAGGACGGACGCCACACCCACTCAGCTAGCCTGGCGGTATACTAATTTAGCGTCTCACCTTCGCCTGGCCGACTAACCGTTTGCTAACAGAGTTAAGGCTAACTGCGGCGAGCCGGACTTCAGGTGAGTAATATTAATGAAATATTTACATTAATAAAAGACTAAATCGTGTCATTTACTTCGTTCATATAGCAAGCTGCGGTAACCTTACAATGTGAAGACTTGCAGAATTATTTTACGAATGTACGAATTATGTTAAGCATTTCAGTAAACTTAAAATACATGTTTATTTTAATCCTATCTTTTCATTAAGAGTCGCGTAATTAATCATAAAGTTAATCTTTAAATTAATAAAGTGCTCTTGGGATTAATGTTAATGGTAGAAGTTTTCTAGATTGACCCTGCAAATCAGGGCAACCTCTGATGGCAGCACTGCCTCCACCATTGTGAGTAACGCACTCTTTACTCCATGATCTCCGATTGGAACCCAACCAATATGCAATTATTTGAGCTGACAAACACACAGTTTGCACTACAACCCCTCAAATATGCTAGCCAAACACTTGTGACATGGAAAGAACCGATGAAGTTTAATTTATGGATTTTTTTATTTATTTATTTATTTTTTACAATAATAGACGTAATAACTTCAGTGTTCTGACAGTCAGCCTTTAGGAAACGTTTATAATCATAAATCACCTGAAGCATCATTTACTGCGTTGTGTTGTCTATTGCCTAAGAGTTTTCACATCAGACCATATGTGCAACTTACACACTAATACTAATATATACACACTGACACTGGTATATCTGTCACAGGCAAATATTGACCAAAAATTGACCAGCTATTTTAGTGATCTGCTCTACTTTGAACAGGTAACACTACTTCATATGGCAATACTTGACAATAGTCTATAGTCTTAGGACAATCAAAAATTTAATTAGAGTCTTATCTACATTTTGGTATACATGACACATTTAAGCCATCCTGGGAAGTCAATTCTGTAATTTTCATTACTGAAGCACTTATCAAACTCATTTATTTGTGTTACACAGCAACTGCTTGGACCATCGCATACAGTTATGTCCGTCAGAGACTACAGGGAGTAACCTTGGCCTTTCTGACCTCCACTCCACGTGTGTTGGTTTGGCTGGGGAGGACAGCAGTGGAATGGCCTTCTCCCCGTTCTCCCAGTCCCTGCAAGGAAGAGCAGCATTAGACTTCCTCCTTATCCATTGTGTTAGAGAGCAACATGGGAGACATCCACAGTGTCAAGCTGGTGAACATCATAACAGAGGACCCACACCACCTTTTACTTGTAAATAGTTATTGTTCCAGTTCATTGTTTTAAGTCTGAGGGAGTTAATGTTCGACTTTAACTGGGGCTGTCGAAGTTAACGCGTTAATAACGTGTTAACTCAAACTCCTTTTAACGGCACTA
>JAQMCX010000047.1:3323878-3338765 GCA_029814765.1 Acanthurus leucopareius
CGAGTTAACTCAGGACACTAATGCGGTTAATCGCGATTAGAAATTTTAATCGACTGACAGCCCTAATATTTATATATGACTTTGCTGTCCTCTAACCGTTAATTTGTATCTTGTGTTATATTTTTTTGTAGGAATTTCTGATGAAACTGTTGAAATCCCCCCAAAAATAGCAATGCGTGTTGCAGTGTACTTTACTTTGACAACTGCCATGGCTGTGACTATTGGTGAGAAATATAGCATTACAATAAATGATATGTTGACTGACTTCATCTTTTTTAAGATGGTGGAATTTACATTTATTTTGTATGAGTAAATTTCATTATCACACAGCAATTGCCTTCTTGCATTTCACAATTTTACACCATGCTAGGAACTTAAAATTCTCTGCTCATGTTGAACAGCTACAGCATGCATGTCATTTTGTCACTTATGTTTGATCCCATGCATGTGTTGCAGGACTGGTTTTGTTACAGCTGCTCAAGCCTGGTGTTCCTTATGGTGCCGACCAAACTGAGAGTGAGGATGTGGAAAAGTTTTTCAGTGTTGATTCCTTGTTGGGTCTAATGAGGTAAGAAAAGCGAGACAATATGAATGAGAATTTCACTTTATTTTGTCATCTTTTCTTAGTTGATTAATAATTTAAATCATCAGTTTCATGATAGTTGACTTACTTTATTCTTCTTAGAAACATGATACCCAGAAATCTGATTGGGGCTCTATTCTACTGGGTATGTTTTTCATTTGGATTTGCCATAAACAATTCATTTTCTTGCTATCTATGAAGTTAACATTGTAATAATTATTTGAGGAAATTACTTGTTTTTCTTAGTACAAGACTGAGAGGCTGGAGTTTAACATCCACTCAGTGGAACCAAACTCTAGCCTGGAAACGGTAAGCCTTCTCCCCCTATAACTATGAGAGTTTCTTAAATTTCTAATGATAATAAATAATACATAAAGTTGCCTTAGACCAACTGTTATCAATGTGTTTTCTTCTCTGATTTCAGAATACCACAGAAGTCCAACTGGTGTTTGTACGTGTCGACGGATCTAACATGATCGGCCTGATTGTGTGCGGCTTTGTTTTGGGATGGTGTATCAAATCAACTGGAGAAAGAGGGAAAATCCTTTTGGATTTGTTTACCGTTGTCAATGAGTTAATGCATTACATGTTTAACTTGGTGTTATGGTGAGTTGAAGAGTGAAAGAGAGATACAATTATCTATATAAAATGTGGATCAAGACTCATAAATAGTTATAGAAATAGACTAAATATCATGCAGTGCAATGTGGGTGGTTAACAAACACTGACTTAGCTTTAATTAAGTGGAATACTGAGAAAACGCAGAAGTGCCTTCCACTATGACCCTTTATTAATATTGCTTGTGTGTCTCAGATTCTCTTCAATTTTAATTTTCCCTGTATCCTTTTCAGCTACATGCCACTTGGAGTGCTGTTCATGACTACAAGTCACATTATTGAGGTTGATGTCTGGGAAACTTCTTTCAGTCTGGGAAAGTTCATCGTTGTGGTTGTTGTTGGGTACATTGTCCTTTACTCATTTTGCGTTGTTACCAAAATACCAATAGATGGTACAGTATCCTTTATTTCTAACCCTTATACTGAAGCTGTGTTGTCTGAGATTAACTACATTAGCTTGACATATCTAGTTATATACTAGTGTATTAATACAAAAGGCATATGGGCACAGAAAAATGTGTGATACCAGTCAACAAACATTCAAAATTGCTGGATACATGTCCTGTAGATTAATTTGAAATTCACCAAAAACACAAAAAAGTGCCATCTTTTTCAAAGTGATTGACAGGTCTTTTAGTGTAAACGCTAATACTAGACACGATGATAAGAATGATTTAGCATAGCAATCAAACAGACCTTGATTTCCAATAAAAAACTGTCAGACAAACAAAATCCAAGTTGTTGATCAATTCATGAGTATTAATTCTTATTCATTTTTGTGTTTTAGGCAAGTAATTCATGGGATAGTAGTTCTGCCATTGGTCTATCTTCTGTGTGTGAGACGTAACCCATGGACAGTCATGAAGGGGATTCCTCCTGCCTTACAGACTGCAGGCCTCACCTCGTCCCGGTGAGAAGAGACTTCAGAGCCTGAGCTGCCTGATGGTTCATCACTGGGGTTTATTTTCTGTTATTATCATGGTATCACGTGGTTATTTGTCATGGTAGTGCAATAAGAAAGGATGCATTTTGTCTCTAAGCTACACCACGGTGCTGCTCACTTTCCAAAAATGTGATGAAAGAATCAACATTGACTGCAGAATCAGTCGGTTCATGCTGGCCACTTGGACAAACATCAACTTGGAAGGAACTGCTCTTTATGAAGTGGCTGCTGTGATTTTCATTGCCCAACTCAACCAAATCTCTCTGAACTTCAGCCAGTTAATCACCATTGGGTATGTAAATTTAAAAAATAAGTCATAGAGACAAGAAAAACAAGGTCCATGATAATATTGGTCGACCTTTTTTAAAGTCAGCAGTGATGATTCCAGTTCTCAAGAAAAAACATGTTGTCTGTTTGTTCTGCAGTGTGACGGCAGCAACCTCTGGAGCAGCACGGATGCCGACAACAGGAGCGATGACCACCCTCTTTGTTTTAACTGTAATGGGTTTACCTACAAAGGATGCTTCCTTCTTGGTGGCTGTAGAGTGCCTGCTGTAAGATTAACCTGTAGCTTCAAGTCAAAAATTTACACAAACAGTTTGGGAGGGTGTTTTTATGTGTGGAGACAAAATTGTAGATGTTGAAGTTAATATATGAAACAATGCACAGTTTTAAGTCGCTACATTTTCTGCTTTCATAATTTACTATGATTTATGTCCTGTAGAGGGATCTGCAACACCATTGTCAATATTTTGGGAGACTGCATCGGTATGGCAATTGTTGACCAACTGTCCAAAAAGGAACTGGCAGAAATGGACGAACAAGAGCAGAGCAAAACAAGGTGATAGTTCATAAGATCTCAGTGTTTTGTTTGTTTGTTTGTTTGTTTGTTTTTTGCGAAGTTTTCAGTTGAGATCAGACACAGGTGTTACACCAGAAGCTGAGGACTGCTGGGGAGTACTTACACTTTGTAGTAAGCCATTGCCGCCTGTGTTGTTTTTTTACTGAAGGTCTACTGACATTGACTCTGAGAGGCACGTTCAGGATGAGGAGGGCCATTCTGTTGAGTCCTTTCATTCCACATCAAGAATTTGAACTGATCCAAAACTAGACCATGGCAGCAAGGACTTAGCTTAAAGAGAAATGGTTGACTTTGAAGAGGCACTTCTATGATTGATGAGGTGGTCAATTCCAACACTTCAGCCTATTGAAGACTGCTGAGTCCCACCCTATGTATTGTACATAATTAATAGATTTTTGTAGTTCATGAAGTCATTCCCTCTTTTGCTTGTTTGTGTTAAATTTGCATTGTTAGGAGATATAGTTACATGTAAAATATTTGCATTGTGTTGTAGATGTTATTTGCAATAGATAGTTTCTGAATTAAATTAAATTGATGTGATAGATGTAAGTGCTGAATTAAATCAATAGCACTTAAAAAAAATTAAAAATTTACATTAGCTGATATTCAGATCATTTGTCTTTATGTACTCAATCCACTCTTCAGGGTCGTTACCTATTATGGAGTTGCACAAGGCCAAATTTCTATGAGAACATTTTTTTAAATGATTATTATCAATAAAACTCAGTCATAGTTTTCATAACCTGTTCTCTGTAACTGCCAAGGTTTCACCCCAAGAAAATGTCCCTGAGCAGCTGTGTTCCTGACAATACCTCATTGAATTCGCTCACAGGGAAATTTTTGACTTGCTAAATGTATAATCATCAACAATAATGTCTTATGGGGCCAAGGCTTATGGCATGACCTGCATGAAATTGAAATATTAAAATTTCTCATACATGTGTCAAAATTGTCCACTGTGACTACCCTGTTAAAAAATGAATTTCAGTTGCTACTTAAAGGGAGTCCACTAGAAGGAGACAGTGTCGCAGCCTCACCCATAGCTTTCCTCCAGATTCTTAATTTTCCTGTATTAAGCCCTCTTGTGCAAAGCAGAGACCATTCATTCCACAGTGATCCTAGGAAATCAGATACAAATGCAGAACAATCACACTACTGTCATAGGAGTGATAATAATATCAAATTCATACAAGTGAAGCTATTTACTCTGAGCTCTCTTAAAGTGCAAGATTCATACATATCCAACTGGATTTTTTGATGCAAGAGAAATTGTAAAAAACATGGTAATCATGCATAACAAGGTAGAAAAAATCCTTGTAGACTTTTAGTTTTACTTTAAAATAAGTTCCCTTGGTGGAAAACAGCTATTATCACTATTTTTTGTGTATCTACACAGATACTAACGAAGATTGTATGTAGGAATCTATGTGAAGAAAATTGGTTGAAATGATCCAAGACCATTTTCTCACAGGTCAAATGTTCTGAGTGTGTAAATTGATTACTGCAACGGGAAACAGGGTGCCTTTTCTCAAAACGGCATGCCAAAACAATGTCAGTGAGTCTGTTTCCTCAATGTCTTTGATGAAGTTAAAGCTTTTTTGCATGGTGGGTATCTTTTCTATTGAAATTGATCTTTAACCACCAAATACAAGCTATAGTTGCACTGATTTTAATATATTATGTCAGAATTTCTTGCATTTACCTGAAATTTAAAGTAAATTAGGGGTCCTGATTCAGCAAAGATGAGTTGATGAGCATGCAGGACATTAAATGTGTCTTTTTAAAAAAATATTCTTTACACCATCACAATCTCATCCAATCATGATTATGTTACTGTGTGATCAGCATCACTTTTGAGCAACCACATTTTTTTTGTAGTAAAATAATAGCCCATCACTTCTTTTCATATATTTATTAATTATTGTCAGCCACTGCAATGTATAGACTAACTGAAGTTAATTATCTGTGTTTTGAAATCAGCTCAACTAAGAATGTTTTTTATGTGTTACCTTCAAAAAGGGCTCTGTCAAATAGCAGCTGCTGCCCTGTGTGCTGCAAGGTGTACTCTGCAATACTGAATTAATGGCAGAGCACACTCAGAGGAGAGGAGGCTCCTCTTCAACCTTCCCACTACCGGGTCAGGGAATCAGCCTGTCCAGTCTTGGTCAATACTGGAGGTCCGGATGTGCCCGATGAGTAAATTTGGTGGGTGACATATTCAGCATTGATAATGTAGAGGGGGGGTCGGATTTTGTGAAGTGACCCAACAAAATCTGACTCCCACCATAAATTCTCTCCTGTATGGACTAGTTGTAAAAGATTTTTTCCTTGAAGGGGAGTCAGATTGTGCTGTGGAGTCAGAAAATACCTACACCGGAGACAGATTTGTGTATACCGCCATCCTGCGGCGACGCCATAAATGCAACATTATTTAGATGCGGGAGTATTCCTCGGCTTCGTGTAAATCACTTCCGACAGCTCAACAACATGCAAGTTCATTCAATTTTATGACTTGTGCTATAAATGCATCAGTGTACAATATGTGTGCAATATTACTATCTCGGAATTAACACAATCGCTATTTATATTTCAAATCGGAACGGTTTAAGCACCCTCAGCAAGCAGCTCGCTCTGCTTGTTCTTCCAGAAGTGTATACACCCTCTGTTTCTAGCCGGACAGATAAGGGACGGAAACCAAAGAGCCACGTAGTGAAAGGCGAAGCTCGCAGAAAAAGGTGAGCATTTATTGTCCTTTGAAGCGTTTGCCCGAAATTGTCATTTTATAATATCCATCTGAGGGCGTTTACGTACTTACACGACAGAAGGTAGTTTGGCGATTTATTTATGTTATTGGAAAAACCACTCCTTTATACTGGCGCTGGCGATTCTAGCAGGGGAGTTAGCAAAATTAGCTTGACATGACAGATCCTGTCGTAAACACATCTAGCTAGCTGTCTCTCGCTAGCATCGCGTGCTAGTTTTATCAACCCACATTAAAGTTCATCTTAATTGTCGTTTAAATACTTAAATAAACCCAGTCGACACTTCCGATGAGTATAACAGCCCTAACATTTGCTTTTATCAATGACTGTCTCACACTATGTACCCTGAACTGGCGACTCCAGCTAACTAAGCAATACAGCCTCGCTGTCAAAGGTTATAAGTAATGGCTAAAATGACAAATAGCATATTATTCTTGTTTAACTTAAAAAAGTGCAGGGGTTATGAATTGAAAAATATGCTGCTGACGCACCTTAGCCGGAGAGCTGCATACAGTCCAGTTATAATAAGGTTGAACCTAATGCCAGACGCTTTCTAATATTATTAAATGCAAACCTGGCCTTGTCTGTGAATGAATGTCCAGAAGCTTACAAGCATGTATTTTATTGTCTTTGAATTGTTTGAGCTCATTCCGCAAATGTCTATTAGAGACAGCAGCTGCCACTCTCACACCTAAACGGAAATTCACGACAATCTTATCTCAGTTAAACTTTGACAGTTTAAATGGTTGAATTTAAATACACGTGTGCTGGTTTTCAGGGCGTGTTTCTGTCATTCCACCAGAATGAGCCGAGCGGATAAAAAGACATACATAAAAAAAGTTTTGTCCTGTCATATTTGTTGACGGAGTTTGTTGTGTCTGTTTCTGTATCTAAAAGTAAATGAATTCAGTGGTAGTTGCTAGTTAATCTATAGCTAACGCAACACAATCTGCTTACCTACAAAGCTCATGTGTAAGTAACAGCGCGCTTTGTTGTTACATAACATTATTACTGTCCAAAACAGATCACTCCTGAGGATCTACAACCTTTTCTGTATTGTATACGGAGCTTTATGATGTGTCATGTTCTCCAAACAAGCGCTACACATTATGAAAAGACGTTCATTTTTTCTCTCTTTAGTGTTGCCTGTGATCAGAAGTATTCCTGGACATTGACATGCACCCAGCTGGCCTGCGTCCTAAGAAGATGGTTTTGTGAGAAGTTAATTTTCAGAGTCGCACCATCTGTTTTGTGACTGTTCAGTTTCTAAATGGAAATGGATACTGATGCGCCAGAAGCTGTTCAAATGGATACTAATGCTTATCAAGAAAACCAAGTTATAAAATCCAAAGATGCTGAAGCCCATACTGTGGAAGGTGAAACACAGCTGAAACAACAAGGGCTTGATAACACACAAAACACAAAGGGGGAAATTCAAAATGGTGAGTACAGATGATGTCTCAGTGTGGTACAGTTAGCCGTCATTTAATGTACGGTTATGCTTAAAATCATGTCCTAATGTCACCTCCGCTCTGCTAACACTGCATATTCGTTATGAGTTAGTAGAGCTGATACTAGTTTTCTGACACTAGTGTGTACATATCAAGGAGGTAATGTTGCATGAAGACTTGAAGAGACCTGGTTCTAGGTGAAAGCAGTCATCCTAATCAAGATGACAAGTGTTGTGGTTGTGTGTGTACAACTATATACATTATATCAAATGTTACATTAATAGCAAACATGTCTGGCCTGTGCTACATGGTCTCTTTGAAAGCATGGTTTTTATTGTCTTATTTGTAATACTGTACATTCCTGTTAAAATGTTTATGCTTTGATTAGCTTATTTTCAACTCTGCTGACTGATCTGCAAAGTTCTGCCCCCTTAAGGGAAATAATTCTGGTATCTCTTTAATCTTATACTTTTATCCTGCTATGCATGACCTCCCACTGGAGGCTATCACACAGCCTGAGGTATTCTACTGCTCTGTTACACAACCCTCTGAACTAATTTCTGAAATAACTGAACTTAATTTTAATTAGTTAAATCAGGGGCACACTGTGTCTATAGTCTGCAGTAGTCAAGCTTTAAGAGAAAAAATAAGGAGATATTTTGAAAACCTAAGGGGAAATTTGCCACATTTGTGTGAATGTAATTATTTAAAGCATTGATCTCTCCCTTTAACCAGTGAGAAGAGCACAGAAAAAAACAAGACTGACAGAGAAATAAAACTGTTCTTTGATAGAGAAATGATAAAACTTTGGTAGTAAACTTTTGTAACTTTTGTTCTACCTAAAAGCCCATAGTTTGAAGCTGACAAAGGAAACAGATTTTCAGTGTCTTTAAGTGTTCCTGCTTTGCAAGATGAACCCTAACGGTCCTCGGTTATAAAAGAGTGGTTGCAGCTAACAGATGCTTCAATCACCATATGCTGCATAAGTGCTTCCAACTGCCCTTTTCACTTAAGCTGTTATAGCTTGATTAGGTTCCCAACCAGCTTGCCAAATGGGATAAATTTCACTTAACAGTTTAGTTCACAAAGAGATATCATGAATATTTGCCGCATTCCTCAGGGCTTCTCTCCCTCTTCCCTTTCAGGTTCTGTCAGTTCAGATTCAATGCCAAATGAAGACCAACTGGCAGAAGCTGACGCTGCAAGGAACACCCATATAAATGGGTCCCTGCCTCCTACAGCCCCTCCCAAGAGTGCAAGCTCCCCTGTCAACCCCCAGACCCACGAGCCCTCCCCAGGTGTGGCTTCTTATCCACCCATGATGCTAGAGAAGTCTGAGGGGGCTAGTGCTGGGGTCACGGTTCACCCGAGTGATTCATTGCAGTCGCTCAGACTCAGTATACCTATGCAGGAGACTGAATTGTGTAAGCATAAACTCATGTGGAGTGAATGCCCTCTTTATACCCCCCTCTAGTTAACAGTTAACCTCATTTTGTTATAAGATGATTTGCTGTGTTGACTCATATTTGCGTTCATTTTTAACTCTCTTGTCTTTGTGTTAAACTGAACAGAAAGGTTCAGTGGGATTTTTGTGGGGTTGCTTTGAGTCTACCTGCTTTCTGTTCCTTGTGAGCATTTGGTTGCTTGATTAGAATTTGGTGTGGGTGCTTCATTTGGAACAGTGGTTTGACTAATGGCTGCATTTTGGAACTAATCCCTCTGTTATTTTGTCTTTTTGGTGGTATTTTGAAGACAGGCACATTTGCCTTGTTTGCAGTTATGAAATGCAATATTTTTAGGCTTGGCATAAGCTGTGATGACTTTGTTTGCTTTCCTTTTGTAACTCCCACACAGAACATGAACATGACACATCTGTTCCATGCGGTTAGAGAAGTGTTCATTAAACTTCTGGCAATACTGGTCGTGCTAACTGCATAACTGTTGCAGTAAACTAACTAGGCAAATAGATGGAGAAATACAGTGTGGGAATCTTTTGAAATATCTGTATAATGTGCACTATAACTCTCATAGTGTCACCTATAGCAGCTGTCAGGTAAAGTGGACAGACAGGGTTCCAGAAAGCTTCGGTTTAAATCACACAAACCCAATAATGCATTTACATTGAAGTAGTGATGCAACATGCAGCTAATTGCGAGCATTTTACTTCCCATTTTTCAGAAAATCAGGTCTAAATAAAGGGGTGTATTTACGCTGGATGTAAAAATAGGAAACATTTCTTTTGGCCTAACATTGTTCTATCATTAGCCAACCAGAAACCATCGTTGGAGATGGAGAATGAGGAGAAGATACGCCTGGAGGCTCGCCGGCGTCTGGAGGAGCAACTCAAACAGTACAGGGTGCAGAGACACAAGGAGAGAGTGAGTGAACAGTGCAGCTCAGTTTGCTTTGAACTTTCCTTCTATTTGCCCACGAGGTCCTCATGTTTTCTCAACCAGCTTCAGCATTATTTGAACATTCGATATCCCTTTTTTTAAAATTGATGAGGTGTATGCAGTGTGCTTCTTGCGTGTGTTCAGTATGCTAAAGTAAGCTGCTGAACATGGCGAATATAGCCCACAAGATAAACAGTTTAAGAGGTAAAGTGGCTGCTGCTTTTCAGCTTAGGGAAATGTTTACCAACAATGCAGGTTTGGCCCCACAGTATATAAGTGTCTTTGTTCTTTTTGTTCTTTAAAGCTTCTTTCACCCCATTACTAAATTAGTACATTAATCTGTGTGTTTCAAGCCGTACACCCTTACTGTGACAGATTTTGTCAGGATGGCAGCACCATTCATTCTTTCCATTTGTTTCTAGTCTCACCGCACCACCCCCAAGAACAGGCCATTCAGCACCCTGGATCCAGAGCTCATGTTGCATCCTGAGGCTCTGCCCAGGGCCAACACTGTTGCCATGACCAAGGAGTATTCTTTCTTAAGGACCAGTGTCCCCCGTGGTCCCAAACTGGGTAGCTTAGGGATTCCCCCTTCCAAGGAGAGAAAGTCCAGATCACCCCGCCCGAGCAAGATCCACTCCTTGGCTGACTATAAGTCTCCTGAGAATGATGGTGAAGGAGGAGGAGGTGGAGGAGGAGGAGGAGTAAAAACAGCAGACAACACTATGAGCTCCCTGCAGTCAACCATTAGCTCAGTGTCCACTTTGTCTGAGGTCAGCGTGATGTCAGAGGGCAGCACCTGTGATACAGAGGCACAGCCTGGCACCTTGCTCCAAATGGGGGACAATGTCTCAGAAATTGACGGCACTGAATCTGGAACGAGGCCAGGAAACGATGGCAATGACAGTGACAGCTCGTCTTACAGTAGTGTGTCCACCAGGGGGATGTTTGGCATGCTCTCTGCAGCAGTGGAAAGGCAGCGAGGACCTTACACAGTGGAGGGGAGGGTTATTGCCCCAGAGGCCATGGGTCAGTTCCCCTCCCTTCAGGAGGTGCTGCAGGCAGCCAGTGAGGAGCAACACCTGATGGAGCTGGAGCAGGAGAGAGAAGGGACAGCAGAACCTCGCAGCCGCAGGGACAGTTTCTCCAGCAGGTATTTGTCATCTTCATACTGAAATGAAAGGAGTAATGATTGCTTACAGCATATCTAGGCATTGGTTTTGTGTTCATGGCCAAATTTAAGCGAACTAAGTGATCACTACTGTTCACTAATGTTGTTTCCATTTGTTTCAGTATTTCTTTGGAGAGTTCAGTGATGGGCCAAGATGAAATGCTGCAGGTGTTGAAAGAGAAAATGAGACTGGAAGGTCAGCTGGAATCGTTGTCATCTGAGGCCAATCAGGTAACAAATCATATTGATGTCTGTACTCATATTTTATGTTTTTTCAGCACAGTTCATCCATCTGTACACATTCTGGACAAAAAGCATGCCAACCATGAAATTCACTAAAAATGGCACTTTTACTCACACAAAAAAGTTAGCATGTCTTTCATCGTTTCATATGAAATCATTTGCAATGGCTTTCCTCGACTGTTTGATTGTTCTATTTAACAGTGCTATCCCATCTTTTTTGTTCACCTGTTGAACGGTAGACTTGTTTGACTCATTATCTTATCTGAATCCTGGAAACCCTGTAACTACTCTTAACATGATTTAATATATATCTGGTGGTTGTGGCGTAATGGAAAACTCATGATAAACTATACTGAATTGTGCCATCTATGATAGTGATTATTAAACTTGTGCATTTTGCTTTCAAGATTCTACTAGTCCTGTTTTCAAATAATAATTTTCACAAATGTTACTATTATGATCTCAAAATGGATAACTGAAGGATTATGATATTGGAACCATATATGTTGTTTATATCTTGTACCTATTTTTTAAATAACTTCAATTTTTTACTTGTTTTTGCTAAAAGGGATAAACACTAAAAATAATTGGGCACAAGTGCTGACTCCACTGTCCTGTCCTCCAGGCTCTCAAGGAAAAAACAGAGCTTCAGGCCCAGCTTGCTACGGTAAATGCTCAGCTGCAGGCCAAGAAGGAGGAGGCTGAGTTGAGCCAAGAGAGGCAGAGCACCCTCTCTACAGAGGTTGGCACACTGCGGCAGAACTGCAGCCAGCTAGAGAAAGCCATGGTGGAGCTCCAGGGTAATCTTGAGAGTAAAAATGCCAGTCTGGCTTCTCTGAGCAATGACCTGAAGGTGGCTGAAGAGCAATACAAAAGGCTCATGGGAAAAGTGGAAGAGATGCAAAGCACTGTAACCTCAAGAGATGGCACAGGTGAGAGACGGAGAGAGATAATATATTCCCAGAGAGATAAGTGCTCAGATTCTGCTTTAAGGTAAAGAACCATCCAAAACAGTGTCAGGGAGCATCCTGATCAACAGTTTGAAAAAAATGTCTTGATTAAATGAGATGTTTTGGTCTTTCACTATTGCAGTTCAGGAGTTGCGCCTGCAGATGGCTGGTCTTCAGAGCCAGCTTCAGCAGGTCCAGCTGGAGCGCAGCACTCTGCAGAGCCGACTGAAGACATCCCAGGCTGAAATTGACTCACTTCAGCAGGTCAGACAGTGGTACCAGCAGCAGCTTGCACTGGCCCAGGAGGCAAGAGTGCGACTGCGAGGTGAAATGGCCAACATACAGGTAAAGTGGACGCCAATGTAGTGTTTTTTCTTTATAATCAAGCTCTAAAAAGTGTCAGACAAGAGTTTGCTTGACAGATGTGTTGTTATTTTTCTTTGTCTCCCAGGCTGGACAGATGACTCAGATTGGTGTTGTGGAACATCTCAAGCTGGAAAATGTGGCTCTGTCTCACCAACTTACTGAGACCCAACACCGTTCTATCAAAGACAAAGAGCGGATTGCTGTTCAGCTGCAGAGCATTGAGGTAACATTCTTTTCTGAATTTGCACTTATTAGCACAAACAACTCATACCCAAAGGTCTTTATTCAGTAAAGGACCTCTAAAAGCACGTTTATCTAAACACACTAAAACATTTATCAGATAATTAGATGCCTGTATTTTTATCAACTGTTTGATAGTATTATTATAATAATGAATCTTTGTGTATTCTGGGCAAATAAATTAAAGGCAACTGGACTTGGTAGTATGTCTGTGAAGACGTTTTGCCTCTTATCCAAGGGGCTTCAGTCCATGCATCAGACTAGGCTAGGCCTGTCTGACAGGAATCTTTGTGTAAAACCTTTAATGTCTGTGACTTAGGCTGACATGATGACCCAGGAAGCTAATTACAAGCAGATCCAGGATGCGAAGACCATGGTGGAAGAAGATCTGCAGCACAAACTGGAGGAGTTTGAGGAAGAGCGAGAACGCTTATTGAAACTAGCAAACACAGCCACCACCATGGAAAGGGAACTAGAGCAGGTAGTCATGCCAACAGTAAGATACCTTGTATGGGCAGTAAAATTCTTGTTGTATTTTACTCTAAACTGCCTTTTCACACTCCCTGCCTTTCACACTGACTCCTAGGTGAAGTTGACCCATTCCCAGAAGGACATGCAACTGCACTCACTTCAGAAAGAGCATCTAGAGCTGATGCGCCAGCTGACCACCACTCAGGAGAACCTGCACACCAAAGAGCAGTCCATCAACCAGCTGGAGGCCCGCTACCTGGAGCTGGAGGCCCAGCTGACTGAGCTGCAGATAGAGAGCAGCACCAAGGATGACAACATCCAGTTTCTCCAGAATGAGAAGATTGTCCTGGAGGTGGCCTTGCAGGCAGCCCGGGCTGACAAGAGTCAGCTTGATGAGGGTGCTGAACGGCTTGGAGAGGACGTTCTGGTAGCTTCAGATGTCTTGGATCAGCTTAGACAGGAAGTTCAGGTCAAAGCTAATCAGGTATGATACAGGCAAAAACTTAAAAAGCAATAAAACATTAGCAGATTAAATGAAAAATAAGCTTGGCTAAACCATCACCATTAACTTTACATTAAATATTGCTATTCCCTTGTGGGCATCATTATATTCCTTTTTACTTCTGTAGTGACACCTGTAAGATATATATGTTATGGTTAATCTGTTTGTATAAAAATTTAAGGCTTAAGGCCAAATTCACTTCTAATATCATTTTATTTCTCTTTGTGTTACCTCTTTACTAACATGCTATAAATAATAAAGGACCATGGTTTTGTTACAGGTTGAAACTCTTCAGCAGGAAAATAGTTCCCTGAAGAAACAAGCTCAGAAGCTGAAGGAGCAGTTCCAACAACAAAAAGTAAGCTGTCTTTTCCTGCAGCTCTCTCTTACTGGGGGAAGTTAGTAGAAGGTGGGGAGAAGAGTTGACTCTTTAAACTTTTCATTCATTTCTGTGACACTTGTCGGGAAGCTAGCAGCTGGCTTAGGCTGATGTTGTCGTGGGAGGATGTTTTGTAGAACCAGATGGCTGTTGTTTCAGAGGAGCGCTGGTTGACACGCCTCAGTGGATCGAGCAGTGGTGGATGCTGCTCATTTTGCACTGACAGGCCGTCATAAAGAGGGTGGAGTTAATTGACAGAATGACAGAAATGTGAATTGTATTCGATTGCTTTCATGACTTGAGTTTTTGTAGCTCCTTCAGACTTGTGTTAAACATTAATTTCAGCCCATCAAATTGTATTGTAACTGCTTTTGGCAGGCCATGAAAAGCAAACCACTGGTGGTAAAGAAAAGTTTTCCTGCATTATCAACAAACTAATATCTATTTATTCCGTATCTAAAGTAAATACATAAATGGAGTGTGATGTAATGTAGCAGGACAGCGTGACGCATAAGCTGCTTGTCAAAGGAGTGCAAGACAAAAAAAATTGAGTAATATTAGGTATTCACTGTCAGTTTTGAAGATTTTACATGCCTTTTTGGTTAGTAGGAAAGATCAAAATTAATCTGCTCAGTTTGTGCTCAAGTGCAGGAACATGACACACTTGTAAAGCTTTACCTGCTTTAAAATTTGTACATTTTCAATAATTTGATTTTTTCTTTAACACAAACAACCTGCATTACAATTTTCCTTTGGTTTCCTGTCATTTTGTACAGTGTTTAGTATAGCCTGTGTTATTGGTAGGAGCCAGTGTTAATTTTGACAGCAAATTCCGATTTAGTCTTTTTTAGTCTTTAGTCTTAGTCTTTTGAATAATACACCATTTAGTTTTAGTCATATTTTAGTCATCTGAAATCTTTTAGTCTTAGTCTAGTTTTAGTCGACTAAATATCA
>JAQMCX010000047.1:3342791-3402146 GCA_029814765.1 Acanthurus leucopareius
AGTGTGTGCGTGATTAACTCAAATCAGTGTTTTAAAACTTACCCTTGGCCCAATCTGATATATGACAAATGAGTTTACGATTTACAATAGTAACGAATCCTGATGGTTCGAATCAGAATGGTGTCTGCCGCCATTCCTGGCGCGCACTGGCCTTATATAAATGTTCCTCGGGACATGATTGGAGGAGCCCCGCGCCGACCAGCCGCACCAATCCTCCACCAGGCATCCCTTCGGCCGGAAGGACACACCCACTGGCGCCTTGACCACGGGGTCTAGGAGGCAGACTCACAAGCACACATATGTATACGCACACAACATAATGGGAGGTCTAGGGCCTTACGGCTCAGGCCGTAACAGTTTTCTTCACTGAAACAAAACACAATTTTAACACCCCTGATTTTTTGTTTATGTAAACTTTATTTCATTGTGAATAATCTTGGATATCTGTTTAGCAAGTCAAATATAGTGGATAGAAAAATACAGTTTTGTTTTATTTGTCATCCAGGAGAAAATTACAGCTCTGCAGGCTGAACTGCAGGCTGTGACCAACAGTAAGACCATGCTAGAGAAGGAGCTGCAGGAAGTGATCACCCTCACCTCCACAGACCTGGAGGAATACCAGGAGAAGGTCCTGGAGCTTGAGGATGAGGTGAACAATGAGAACTTTGTGTCAGTTTTTGTTGCTTTATTCAGGTATTAGAACTAATCTATGTGTCTAATAGGAAGTAACTGTTTCCTGTACATGTATTTTCATTTTGTGATGCAGATCACAGGCCTGCATGAGCAGCTTGTTTTCATTAAAATAATCAATCAGTTCATGTTTGCTATTTTGCACTAATGACATGAATTGATGTCATAGCTTCAAGAGTCACGGTGCTTTAAGAGGCGGATTCGAAAGTTAGAAGATGCCAACAAGAAGCTCGCACTTGAGCTGGAACATGAAAAGGGCAAATTGGCTGGATTGACACAGTCCCACAATACACTGAGGGAGCATTCCAACATTCTGGAGTCTGCTTTAGCTAAGAGAGAGGCAGATCTTGTCCAGCTCAACTTACAGGTGAAGACTAAATTTGCAGTTTTAATATATTTGTGGACTACCCCTGTGTTGGGTTATTTGTTTTACTTTTGATTTGCATTGTTTTCTTTTTATTTTTTTTTTAGGTTCAAGCTGTTCTGAAACGTAAAGAAGAGGAGGACCAGCAAATGAAGCAGGTGGTACAAACTCTACAGCTTGCCTTGGAAAAAGAGAAGGCCAAAGTCAAGGACCTGAAAGAGCAGGTAGGTGCCTCAAGTGCCTGAAGTTGTTATGCCAACTGGATATCAGTTTAATTTTTTCCTTCAAATGATCCCAGGGGTCTGTAAAGTAACTATGTTAGAGTAATTATAGTTAAGACACAAAAAAGAGGCTCCTTCAAAATATAAAAGTTAGAAAAGTAAATTTTTGCATGCATTGATAGTAAGTCCTCAGTGGCTTTTTCATCCTTTTTTCATCCTGAGCAATCAGCTGTCCTGGTTTGTCCTGGTTGTAATGATGTGATGTGTCCTTTAGGTGGCAGCAGCAAAGGTTGAAGCAGCCCACAATAGACGGCACTACAGGGCAGCCATGCTGGAGCTGTCAGAGATCAAGAAGGACTTGCAGGCCAAAGAGGAGCTGGTCAAAGCTCTGCAGACTGAATCCCACAAACTACAGTATGTGCAGTCTCCACATAAAAGAATACAGTAATTTTGGCACTTTTCAATCTAATATGTTTTTGTTAAATCCTCATTTTTTGTATAGTTTACCACTCATTTATCATTGAATATACTTAATTCTGCAGGGCTCAGGATGAGCAGCACGCTCAGGAGGTTTCCAAGTTTCAAGAAGAACTTGCTGAGGCTCATTCACAACTTCAGATCCTCCAGAAACAACTGGATGAGGAACTGGCCAAGCAGCCACTTACAAACCAAGAGGTAAGAATTCTAAACAGGAGAGTCAGACTGAAATATATGGGGGGATGATGGCATTTATTTAAATGACTTCAAAAAATAAAGTAGTGGTCTTCTGTCTGTGATGTGGTGCATATGATGCAGTTTAGGTGATTACGTTTTTTCTTTCTTTTTCCTTTTTTTAAATCATTACTATTGTTTAGCCTGAATTGTTTTGGGTTTTCATAAAGAGTTTAAAGGTTTCAGTAGTCTTAATTCATATATTCAGCATTATTTTGACTCAGCCCTTATTGTTGTTGGCGGAGAACTCTGTGACACTGATGTCCAACATTAATTGCTCAATCAGGTGGAGGACCTAAAGTGGGAGCTGGAGCAGCGGCAGAGGGAGATTGAAGCTCAGAAGCAGCAGCTGGAGATGATGCAGCAATGTCACCACAGGGAGCTGGACAACCTACAGAGAGCTCTGCAGGCAAGTGTTCATTTGAATGTAACATAAGTGCTCAAAGAGGAAATACAATGAAATTCAATGTCTAACAAAGATTACTTCTCTGTCTCAGAACATCAAGGTGGAGCTGGAGTCTGTGCAGGAGGAGCTAAGCAGCACCAGAAAGGACAAGTTTATGCTGCAGGCTAAAGTGAGTGAGCTGAGAAACAGCATGAAGACGGTCCTGCTGCAGAACCAGCAACTCAAACAGGACCTCAAACAGAGTCGTCTAAGGAGGGTAAGGCACTTTATTTTTCTCTGTGAAAAAGTTGTGTTCAGTTTATGGGCTTTTTTTTCTTTCTTTTTTCAGCTTTCTAGTCAGTACACATTTAAGTTGTTGTGAAAACACTAAATATTTGTGTAAGTGCTCTTTGCATTTGTCACAAGTACATCTAGGACATGTAAGTGGTCAGTCATGATCTGTAACCTTGGCATATTCATATGATGGCCACACTCATCTGTTAAGTTGCCCTTAAATTGTCTTCTTTGGCATTAAGAATTACAGATGAATATTTAACACCACCAAAACTGTCAGCTATCATCTGACCAAATTAGAAAACATTTGTAATTTAAATAATGGAAAAATAGTATTGTTTTTTTGCATAAAAAAGTGATTTACAGCCATGTTTTTATGTAGCTGGGGTGTACCCGTTGATTTTCATGACTAATGCTCACAAAGCCCCCACCCTCTCTGTAGACAGAGGGCATTGTCTTCGGAATAATGTCGAAATAAGAAATACCCTCGGAAGATAGATGACTAAATTCATCCTTGTATTAATGGTTTTGTTGGAGCAGCAGCGCATGGAGCTAAAGAGTGAGGGGAACCCATCAAACCCAGTGACACCTGTTAAGATCCCAGACTGCCCAGTGCCTGCCTCCCTGTTGGATGAGTTGTTGAAACCATCAACTTCTGTCAACAAGGAGCCCCTCAACAACCTACACAACTGTCTACGGCAGCTCAAGTAAGCTTCTTATTCCAACCGAGTAAGATGGCTAACGTTATCGACATATACTTGCATGAAGCTTTTCAATATGTCGTTCATCTATCCAAAGAACGCTAGAAATACATGTTATGTTGTTTTTTCACAGGGAGGAAATGGACAGTCTCCAAAGACAGATGGAGGAACACACAGTAACAGTACATGAGTCAATGAACTCATGGACAAATACAGAGGAGGATCTGGCTCAAATGGAGCTTCAAAACAAAATCTCCAAATCATCCACACCACTAAACAGCATGGTGGTGGAAAATAACAACGAAGCAGAACAGCAGCAATCATAACAGAAGAACACTTCTCAGGCCAATATAGGGAGAGTGGAGTTTTATCCACAAAGGCACTTTTTAGCCCCTTATTCCCTGTCTCTTTTCTTAACAATTGCTGCCAACATTTGGCATTTTCCCATAAGCACAGACGTGCTTTTCGCAGAGTGATACTTTATATACCATAGCTTTATTCTTTTCTCTTTATTTGACGGTTGTTTATATTTTTGTTATGCTATTGTCACATTTATTTATTAAGAGTTAAGGAATTGCAGATACTTGACAGCCTCTTCAAGAGGATCCCATATCTTTAGTTTTGTTATATATACAAATGTGGTCTTGTTAAACTGATCCGATGGGCCAGGTTTCCTCTGTTGAGGTATTCAGTCATCATCCTCCTTGTGATATGACATTGGTGGCTCTGATGCTGCTTAGAAAATGGCTGACATTGTTTCTAAAAGTGTTCTTGGCAACAGAAACAAACCATTAGTCTGCACAGACTGGCTACAAACTGTTCTTCCATTTCTTTGTGCCTGTGTACAAGTAAAGTTGCTCATCTTTAATTGATGTGGTAACACATCCCCATGGTTTTCATACAGTTCTTGATGAAACATTGTCCCTCCGTTTCATGAAATCAAAGTTATGCACAAATAGTGGTCAGTTCTTTTGTATCACCTCTTGTTAAAATGCAGTGTTTCTTGCATTTGTTGTAACCATATCACCTTGGGTTTTTAAACTCTAAAAACATTAATCTCAGTTTTGTACAAAGGTTTGTTGTCTAGCATGGACTGCAGTAATTTGTATGCAAAAAAAGCCTTAAGCAATCTTTAATATGCTGTAAAGGACTAAGTTGGTTGAATGAGCGAGTTTCTGCTTAGGGTGTGTGCAAAATTAAGTATGTTAAATTGTATATGTGTGCAAATCCTTACTGAGGAATTGTTTATTGTAAAATAAATGGGTCACATCAACTCATATTGCACACTAGATATTAAAACTTAACTGACTGAGAGAGAAAGTTGTAAGATTAAGCAAGACTGTTGCTGCTTTTAACAGCAGGTGCAAATGGATGTGCTCATGTTTCTGTTACATTTGGTACATACTGTATAAGAAAAAAATGACCATCCCTGAATCAGATGTTTTATGGCTGTTTCATGGTTAAGGGAATAAGTAAACATTTTTTTCAGAGGTTAATATATAAATACACTTCCTTTTTTGTATGATTGTAAAGTCATTGTAATTGTTTAATAGTGTAACAGAGATGAAATACAAGATATCTAATGCAAACCATAAATCAAAGCTAATGGTCATTCTGGTACAGCTGCACTAAAAATATGGGTTTTTAGGGGTCATAGGGTAGTGCGGTAGCTTTCTGCATGCATCTGTGCTGCAGCTGGTGTGTTGGTGCTCATTCCCACACTAAAAAATCTTTTCTGAACACCATGGTATGCTTATGAAGTTCCAAAGGGATAATAAATAGTATGAGGACATTGCCTACTGAAGCAAATAACAAACGTATAAATATATTGTACTTAAAATTATTTTGGACTTTATTTTCCAAACTACCTTTGTTTCGCTGTAACTTGTTTTTGGTTTTCAAAAATGAAATGGATTCATTCCTTTGTTTTAACATGTGTTGGGAGATGTGATTGCATTTATCATAAAATTGCACTATTCAACTGTCATTACAGTTTGTGCTCATTTAGTGAATGTTGTCTACGAAAATTCTATAAATATGTGTGAAGTTCTCATTTACTCACGTTTAAGCCATTATTTTGTTCAGGCACTATGTTAGACTAAACCGGGTCCTTGCTCTCTGCATTTTGAAACCGTCGCGGTGAGAAGACACCTAGCAACAGTAGCCGGGGAGAGAGGAGGAGGTGGTTGGTATGGCTTTATTGAAATGATATTATTGCAACTAACAGTCCATCATAGTTCACCATGATACATTTTCTTAAGGTAATGTGCGCGGCAAGAAAAAAAATTGTGCTCTTGCTGTACACATAACGCATGTTATTGCTAACCGGTGGCAGAGGTGATTAGCTTCTTGCCATGCTAAGTGGCTAATGACTATTAGTATGCTTGTCAAACTCAGGCTCCAAGACCGGGGGCTTAGATAGCAAATTTACTTTGCTACCATAACAGACAATTATCTATACGTTTACCTGATAACTAGTGTTTTGTTGAGAGCTGGGAATTGACATATCTGTATGTTGGCTTACTTCATGTACGCCTGACCAAGTTGGCCGGGGAAGAATTGTGTCAGCATGGTTAACTCATTTGCATTGTGTTTATACCCGCACTGCATTTCCACTAATTCGTCATTTTCATTTCCTTATTTAGTCCAGTGTTGTAACCAGAAACACCATGACATGAGTTTCTAGGTTATCGGTTCCTTGGATTAACGTCAGTCACATCTGCTCGCATAGCAAGATGCTACATTCATAACTGATGGAAAGCATGTACATTTAAAGAGGCAAATGCAATTTCAAGCACCTTTTAAATTGTAATCTTTTGTAACCTTTTGAATAAAATCCATTACTACGTCAAGGCACAAAAACTTTCAGATTTAACAGAATATGAACACCTTTAAATTAAATTGATTGTTTAGGAATGGCATTTAACAACATATGTTTAAATTAGTTTGATATTGTAACTTCATTAAAAATCAAACAAGGTGCACAATTTATCGGCACAAAACACCAGCCGGTGTTTTTAGTATTATTTACGGGAATGTTACAATGCCGAAAATAATCGGTCAATACGAAATTAGCTAACTGCAGAGGAAGTTCAGCGGTCACCAATTTTCGTAAAATGTCTTATGACGGCGTAAATTAGCTTGCAAATAACCCTGTTTATCTCTGCTTTGTATTATGGAGAGAATTGTGATAATTCGCTTTATGTCAGTGGCTTGTCACCTTCAAGTCGTCTGGCCTATATTTGAGTTTTCCCACAGGTAGGGAATGCAGCGTGCGCCCTCCCTTGAAACTGAGCATGCGCAGAACATGTTGTAAACAATGAGACTATTCCAGACCGTCTCCAGCTTTGTGTCTATCCAACTGTTTTTTCTGTGCAAAACTAACGATTTTTCAGCGTTCCTCGTGTATTTAATAAAAATGTCCCTTGGTAAGTATAGGTACACATTTGTTACAGAGTGTCATTACGTACATTTCGATTTTTAACGGCCTCATCACCACGAATACGTAACAAATTTCTTCCGCTACAGCCCGAAAACCAAACTCGAATGACATACTTGGGCGTGACAGCATGCGAATGAACCGACAAATGTTATTATAATTAATCCGTTGTTCCATGGTTTTGTAATCGTTAATGTTTCAGTCCTAATTGCGCGCTGGCTGTGTCAGTTAAGATTTTCATCTTAGCAGTGTCCCTCATGCTAGCTTTGTCGGGCACACTCCCCGGCTGCTAAAGCTGATTAGTTGGTTAGCAAGCTAGCAAGAAGATGCTCATCCAACAGTGGTGTGATTGGTAAGGGAAAGATAAATGTTACGCCATTATTAAGGCTATATGTAGCCTCAGCAGCATCTGCTTTGTTGCAGTAATGGGACTGCTGTGTATGAAAGCCTTTGTAGCCGTTGAGCACACACTAGCCGTACAATTCATTTTTACAGCCTGTATGGGACTACATAGTTTTTTGTCTTGGTTTATGTTGTAATTGTGAATTTTATGACCCATCCGAAGTGTTCACCAAATAATAACAAATTTAATGAAGTAATGTATTTAGACTGTTGAAGACAAGTTTTACCTATTTTTTATTTCCTTAAATGTTGTCAGTAAGTGAGTTTTTATATAAGGGTGATGGAGCAATAGGACGGGTATTATCTTAGCCTAACCAGAACTGTCTTTTTTAGTTTGCATTCAGAAGTATTAAGAAAACTATTCAAGGAGAAATCGTATTTAGTAACTGTGCTGAAACACCAATTAGGCAAAGTTTTACATCATGATATAATACTTAAATATTAATGGAATCTGTAACACTAAAAAAAAATTATGTAAGTAAAGTATCACAGTTCCCTACATGGCAGTTTTTTGTGTATTGATTAGTAATTATTGCTGAAATATATTGTATGGTGTATTATAGGGAGCTGAAGCATGGAGGCAGTTCTGACCAGGTTGAGGGGGCTAAGTGCCGATGAACTGCGTGAGGAGTTTGCCCGAGCAGATGTCAAATGTGGCCCCATCACAGCTACCACTCGAGCCACCTTTGAGAGGAAGTTAGCTCGAGTCCTGGCCGGGCCAGAGAGCAGCACCGTTGAATCTGACAACAGCTCAGCAGGCGACTTTGGCAGTGTGGCCTCAGTTGTCGATCATGACAAACCTTTGTCATGTGCAACTTCAGCAGTCGTGGCCACCACTGCTGCAACAAGCAGCAACCGTACTGATACTGACAGGGAAGAGTTAGACTTTGGTTACGGCGTGGGTCTCAACCCTCCTGAGGAGGAAGAGCTCTTAGGAAAGACGACCTCAAACAACTCTGCTGACCACCCCAACTCTCAGTCCAAAACAGAAACCCCTTCAAAACCTGCACAAGTGTCTCCAACCTTTTATTATGGAGTATGTCCACTGTGGGATGATGTTTTGGCCAGAAACGGTAAGAGAGACTCCTCTTTTCACTTCATGTGGTGTTTCATATTGAGAGTTTTAAAAGTTGCAGTATACTTGCCAGGTGGTCTTTTGCAAGAAAAAAACAGGCTGAGTGTAGAAAAAACTCCTGTGCCATGACTAGAATTTAGTAGTTGGAAATGCAGTGTTATTTCACACAAAATTAGAAGTAGTTCAGTCAGACAGGAAAGTACACAATGTATCGATTATCAGTCTCAACAGCAGTTCATCTGTGTAAGTGATCAACTATGTAAAAGCTGTTTTAAAATGAAAAAAGCATAGACCGTACCTATGTTCAGTGTAACTTAACAAGTTATAACCCAGCGAGGTATCTTAATCTTAAATCTTTTTTTTAAATTTACTAATAAATGCTTTGCTGTCAAAAGACTTCTTACACAATCTCAACAGTGACTAATTTATTAACCTGCCAGTGGTGTTCAACCAATTTTGTGGTGGCACTGAGGAATTCCTGCATGTCAACACTGCAAATGGGTTGATTAGTTTTAACTGCAGTCAGTAATTCTCAGGCACAAGAGGATATTGTTTCAGTAAAGGTTTTGTAATCTATTTTCTAATGTGTTTAGTCATAGTGAATACATGTTTTTTGAGGACATCTGGTGGTTAGGACACATTAAGTGTAATAATAATTTCCTATGTTTGAATCTACTAGTGGGCCTATGTTGCATATCATTCCCTTTTCTCTTTCCCCTTGTTTGCTATTATTTCTTAACTGTCTGCTGTAAAATTAAGGGTTGTTAAGTGTCAAAATCCCCCTTCAAAAAAATACCAGAGAAAAACATTCTTTGATTTAGACATCTGGTGTTACCACAGGATGACGTGATAGATTTATATATCTATTTTAAATTAACAGTACATTTCTTCTTTATTTATCTAGAAAGAAATACACAGACTGAACACAGTTGTTGTTCACATCGACATCGTTGTTTAGATGGACGAAAGCATTTGTTGTTAGTTCTTTGGTGTTAAGCAGCAGGGCAGTTTGACTGTCTGACCTCTCTGGAATAGAGTATTGATCTGCATTAATCTTTTGCTACCACAAAAGTCAGTGTTGATAATATTAATCCGTTTGGGCCGACTTTTATTTGGAAGGAAAAAGTGGCAACATGTAGACGCTTAGCAAAATATAACGTCGCTGGACAGAAGAGCAAAAATGGGGAAAAGTTCATCAACCATCAGCCAAATTTGCAGTATGTAATATATCTGCACCAGTTAAAGTACAATTACTTGCAACTCTCATGACTTTGCCTAAGTCTAGCAAAAAAATGTAGTCCAATCCTTTCCAAGTTATTCACCCAATGTTAATTGATGGGTCACACCAAAAAGAATACAACAGATAATACTAATGAAGGATCCAATATCAGGAATTAATTAAAGAGATGGAGGCCAGAATGTGCACATTTAGTACATAGTGCCAATTTAGACTTTTTTTGTAGGAATTATACTAGTTGGTTCTTAAATCTTACATATGGCGTCTTTTAACGGCTGCATTAAGAAACAGTGATAAATGAAACCTAGAAACATGTACTCATCATGTAGGAAAATTAAACAAAGGAAATTAGGAAAACAAATGTGATAAAGCCAATTAGTATCTCTCTTTTTTTTTTCAATAGAGAGAGCACATGTGTACACAGATAAAAAAGATGCCCTTCAAGCTGTAAAGATGATGAAGGGAGCACGATTTAAAGCCTTTCCTAACCGTGAGGATGCTGAGAAGTTTGCTAAGGGGATCTGTGACTATTTCCCCTCCCCCAACAAGTCTACACCCTGTGTATCACCTCTCAAACAGGGCCAGGTCATTAGTAAAGGTAAGTAGCTACAATGTCTCTGTACAAAGGCATCCCCATTAAAACCTTCTTTTATTCCTTGGAAATCCGGTCTAAATTTTAATCAAGGTATGACATGGTGGTCTTTTGGGTCAATGCTCTCAGTAACATGGACAACAGAGAGCTGCAGGGATAAATTGAGGTGAATTTGTTTTCTGTCAGCATAATCCTCCCTTCACTATTAAATGTGTAATTTTAGCGATTTTCTTCTTTTTACACCTTTTTTTCTGCCTTTTAGTGATAGCATTGTATTTTTGAAAATGTCAACACAGTGGAGAGATGCATCATTCCTTCAAGTTTTGTAAGCATTAGTTACTCAGATAGTATGTGACACACATGGAAAAACAAATAGATGCATGGGGCATACTACCCTTGAACAGCAATTTAAGTTTTTGATAGCACGTGTGTGCTCTATACTGTCTTTTTCTCCTCCACATCAGAAAACATCGAGGTTGACACTATTAACAGGGAGCGGGCCAACAGTTTCAAGAGCCCACGGACCCAGGACCTGACGTTCAAACTGAGGAAAGCTGTGGAGAAGGGCGACGAAGTTGCCTTCAGGGACCTGGTGTATAACAACCCACGCTATCTTATAGGCTCAGGGGATAATCCCACTATTGTGCAGGTGAAGACATAAAAGTAACCTCTTGATGTAATAAGTCTCAGATTGTCTGTTTATTGTAACTTTCTGAACCAATTACCTAAACATAACTCAAATAAAAACCCGTAGTCAAATTAAAAGAGGGCATTGTTTGAACTATTAATGCTGTTTTAGTGTGCTAAACTCTTTGCAAAGTCTTTGACACGGTAGAGGGGTACAGCCCTGGAATATTGTCATTTGTTGATAAATGAATGTGTTTTACATATCAAGCCAAACTTATAGCTAATGTTACTGGAAAGTTTGTGGTTCCCTAGATGAAATTTGTATGTGCTCAATGAATCTTACCAGCCATTTAATGATTCATTTTTTTCTTGTTTGTTTGTTTAAAGTTCAAAGTATAAAATTGGTCTTTCAAAGTTGGTATTTTGAGCAAATTCTATGCTACTATATTATGACTTTCAGCTATTGTTTCTTAGGCCTTGTCGCTTAAAAATTAAAATAAATGTTGGGTGATAAATCCTTGGTCATAAACGTAAGATGCTGCTTCTGGACAAAACAAAGCATACTTCCATGTTTACAAGAGATTAGAGAGGATTATGTCCTAATCCATAGAGTTTTTCCACTGTTTTGTCTGGTTAGGAGGGCTGCCGATACAACGTAATGCATGTGGCAGCAAAGGAGAACCAGGCAGCAATCGCCCAGCTGCTAATGGACACCTTGGAAAACCCAGAGTTTATGCGCCTCATGTACCCAGATGACCAGGAAGATATGCTGCAGAAACGAATCTGCTACATTGTAGATCTTTACCTCAACACTCCAGATAAGGCTGTAGGTTCTTTCACCATACCAGCAAATGCAGATTATAAAAAATTCTTTCAAAAAAAAAAAAGGCTACTGTGTATATATTTAATCTTTCTCTCTTTGTGTGTTTGTTACAGGGCTTTGAAACACCTCTCCACTTTGCCTGTAAGTTCGGCTGCCCAGATGTGGTCAATGTCCTGTGCTCGCATCCTTTCATCGATAAGAACTGCAAGAACAAGGATGGCCAGAGGCCTTGTGATGTAAGAAGTTATATTTTTAACCTTTTTTTTTTTCTTTAAAGAAGTAACATGAACATGTGTCAGCATAGTCAGGGTTGTCATGGCTGGGGGGGTTATTACAAAAGAAGAGGAAAGCATTTATGGATGTACATGTGAAATCTGTCTATCAATTACTCAGCCTTCCACAGTGCTGCTGAACACTGAAAAACTGCCAGTTGTTTCTGGGGGAGGTAGAGTTATGCTTACTCAGGTTTTGAGGCTGTGACCTTTTAGCTTGCTTTTTAAATCTTTTGGCAACAGTCACTGACTGCACATCACAGGCTAAACATAGATAAGCATGAGCAAATACTTTCCCCAGCTAATACAGCATCAGTTCCACATTGTCAGCTGTACATATATTGCTAATTGTTCTGTCTTTTTATTCCCTTCCACAGGTTATCTGTAGCAGAAAAAATAAGTACCAGGAAGTGAAGCAGAAGATAATTGACTATTTGGAGGGTAAGGACACACACATTTCTTATATACAGCAGTTTTTGTTCATGTTCCCTTGTTTTCTTAGGCACAAAGCCAAGTGTCATTAATGAACTTTCACACAGAGATGGAAAATATGGAGCACTTTGGTTGAATGGTTCCCGCATGTGATCACATGGTTGCAACTGACACTGGTTTTAATCCAACCAGCGACCTTTATTGCATGTCATGCCCTCCACTCTCTCCAACCCCTTCCTGTGTGTCTTTTAACACATCAAAATTGAGGGCAAATTGTACAAAAAATAATTCAAAAAGAGAGAAAGACTTTTTTTAAAGAAACACCATGTTCCACCATGTAGTTTGAATTTTGCCATATGCTTCAGTGTTGTTTTCTGCTCGGTTTTATCTGTCTTGTTTACCTTGATGTTAACCTTGCTACCTGATTACTGACTGGGTTGGTGGGACTGGCTGTTGGTTCTATTGTATAAACGAGTAAAAACTTTGCTTTGTCGCTCACTTTATAGCTGTAGCTCTGAATTTGGCATGTGAGCAGCGCGTTAGGCATTAGATTTTGCACACAGCATATTTTTAATCTGCCCTGTGCACAGACTGACAGCACCACATGCAACAGATATTTGACTGCAGCAATCAACATCGAATTTTAATTTTCACATAAATTGGCTGCTTGAGGTTTGATTTCTGCTGCTGGCACCCTCTTTAAAAAAAAAAAAATGGAGCCTTTTTTCTGGAAAGTTCTCTCAATTATTGTCATCCTCATTTAACATGTTATTAAGGTTTAAATTGTTTGTTGTGTCACAGATCGCTGCTATATCCCTTTGCTGAGGGCAGCTGACAACACTTCTCAGCCCATCATTGGTGAACTGTGGTCTCCCGAGTCCTCAGAAAGTCTGTCGCTGATCCAGCGGCATTCAAGAAGCCCTATGGATCCTGTGATGACCGTCACAGCCTTTGCTGGCCCACTGAGCCCTTTAAAAGCAAGTTCTTTACCCGATTACCTCTTAGTCTAAACTTAAGTTCATCAGTGTGTCATAGCAGTGCGTCATTACAAACATTATTATTGTCTTCTCGGCAGGCGGATGATTTTCGACGGTCCTGGAAGACGCCGCCCAGAGACCGGGCGGAATGTTTTCACCGCATTCTTAAGTCAGATCCTGACCGTGGGGCAGAGAGAGTTGGCAGGTATGTCCTAAATTGTTTTATATGTAACTACTTAAAAAAGGGTGATGCTACCGGATATGTTGTAGTTTACTATGTTGCATGAAGAGAATACACTGGAGGAAGTAGTTTTCTGCTCTCAGGATAGTGATGTCTTTGGCCATGTGCTTCACACACTGGGTAAAAAAATAGAGCATCCTTTGTTAAATATCATATTTGTTTTGTTTTCAATAACATTTTGGCCTACCATTGTTCATATAATAGTGGTGGACAAAATTTAAAAAAAATATTTTAGAAGCATAGTTAAATCAACACTTCTGTAAAATAGTTTTTTTTATTAAGGTTTTAACTTTTATAAAGAGAGGGTGTAATGTAGAGCTGTTAATTAGACTGCTTCAGTTTTAACTTTGTGTAACTCAGAAATTGGCAACTAAATGAATGATTTGAATGTTTGATAGAAAATGTAATAGTTTAAAATAACAATGTATGAGGAACTTAGCTTTAAAGTATCTTTTTACTGAAGTTGCTTGAAGGCATCTGAATTAGATATTCAATGTATCTGTTTATATTTTTTCACCATTATCCTTAAAATTAAAATCAGAATTTCTTTGATCAATATTGAGATTGTAATTATTTATTACAATTATTCACATATATTGGGAAAATAAATAATTATTGGACTCAAACAAATCAACAGAAAGAGCACTGCTTTCATTTTTATGTTGAGCTACATTGCGGCTAATGTACAAATCTTTGCATCAAAATAAGGTTGGTCATTATTCATAGCACATCTCTAAGAAATGAAATCTAGGTAAAATTGTGCTAAAACCTTTTGCCTGAAATTAAATCAACAGAGCGCTGGTTTGACTAATGCTCTACATTGTCTCTGGACAAGGGTTTCAGTGAAGTCACGTTTCAGTCAGAAGACCCTATTCTTCTTCGCCTTCATGCATTCATTGTATTACAGGTTGCTGTTTTTTTGTTGTTGTTTTTCCTTGGAAAAAATCAACTTTACCTTGCAGCTGCATGGTGTGAAGGCACAGTTCAAGCCAAAACACATCAATTGCCCCTTGGTGTCTGCTTATTAGTTAGGGAAGTGCTTGATTTGATATACAGCAGAGTTTTCTGTGAGTTAAGCTCACATTTTGAATGTCAATATTGCATTGATCATGAACATTTAATAGTCAGAAGCCAAATTCCTGATTGTGATGAATGTTTGATTACTGTTGCAGTCGTAATATGTGGCTTAAGCAAACTTAATTTAATTTCAACAATTGTGAGAACTTGTTGGGTTTTTTTTTAAATGAATAATTATAGAGATATGGCTGAATTCCGTATGTGATCATCAAAATGACATGTTATTGTTTATATACAGAGACCTGGCTCATGGGATGGGCCATCCATGGGCAGAGTATTGGGACTTTTTGGACAGTTTTGTGGATCTGTCATCGGCTGAGGGACTGCGCAAGCTGGAAGAGTATCTGAGCAAGAGGGATTTCAGCCCACTGGCTCATGAAGAGGCCGGGGAGAATGAGACCAGCAACAGGTTCAAAACCCCCTCCCCAGGTAACTTCACCTGATCTTTATCAGGAAATCTGCATGTCCATAAAAAAGTATAAACAGCAGAATTATGGAAATAGACTGTACATACTTCAGATCATCCACCCTGGTTTATTTAATTATTTCAATCAACTTCCTTTTAAGTACTAGATATGAAATAGACAAAGACTATGGCAAGGCTACATAACTAACTGCATGAAGAAGTTTATGATTAAATTACACTGTAATAATGACCGTTAGTCTGTTTTGGTCATTCATCATCCCTGGTTGCAGGTAAGCCTAAAAAGTTCTGCAACTCCATCTCTGTTGGTGCCTTCCTGGACGAGGGTGATGACATCAGCCTCGAAGAGATGAAGAACCGGCAGAACGCAGCACTCACCAGCATCACTTCTTCTGCTGCATCAAAAGACAGCTTGAAGGGAGCGGTGGGGGGCCGTGAGTTCCACATCCTGCCCATGGCCCTGCACCACCGCGGGGCAGACCTGATCGAGACAGCTGCTGAGCAGGACCTGCTGTGCTGCTGCGACGACAGCCTCCTGTCGCCCGGTGTCGTCTGCAAAACTGGGGCGTGCGCCTCCTCCAGAGATAGGACTCACAATGGAGATAAGGTGACCCCTCGCACTTCCCCGTCTTCCTCCTGCCGGCTGTCGCCCATCTCCAACCTCATGGTGGAGTTTGAGCGCATGTCACTCCAAGAACCGCTGGACAGCCCCACCAGCTGCAGAGAGAGGAGGAGCAGTGGGGGCAGCCGGCACAGGGAGGCCTGCAACTCCTACGGCTCCTCCTCAGCCACAGACTTGAGCTCTGGGCTGAACCGCCTGTCCATTGGTCCTGGTCAGGACAGCGAGTCTGTGGAGCGGCTGGGGGGGACAGAGGAGAGACGCAGCAGCGGCAGCTCAGAGGAGTACTTTGAATCAGAGGAGAGTCTGCAGGTGCTGGGCAGGACTAAGGGGTCAATATCAGGGGTGCGCAACTTCTGTGCCAGGTCCAAGTCATGGGACCATGGGGGAAGGGACCTGAGCAGCTCAGGGTCCTCTGGGTCCTCTTATAAATCCTTTGATAACTCCAATGAGTTTCTACCCAGGACCCCACCGCACATTAGAAGAGGACTTTTCATCGATGGGTGAGTCAGATTTCTATGCTGAGTGCATAAAGGTTGTCTTAGATCTTGAACAAGTAAACATCTCTGATAATGTTTTATAAAAAAACGTGACACAGTCCTTACACTTGAATTAGAAATAAGAAGTGAGTCCTGTCAAATATTTTCTTTTAGATGATCCTCAACTCATGAGTTAAAATTGATTATAACACACGATGACTCCACAGTAGATTGAGGCTGTGTGTTTTCACAGGGATTCACCAACCAAGTTGGACAGAGAGGTCTTGTCAGCAATAGAAGGCATAGAGATCGATCCTCAGAAGTATCCCAGCATTCAGAAGTGGAAGAGCACAATCAAGTCATACTCTGCATCAGACATGCAGAGGTCAGTAGACTTTACTGATATTTTATAGCAATGGATGTTTTTTCTGCAATTATTGTGTTCTGATTTTACTGCATGTTCATGATCTGATCCTGGCATGAAAGGGAAGGTTTTTTTGTCTCCATGGCTACATAAATAAGATCAGATTTTTTGTAAGGAAACAATTCAGTTTCTGAATTTATTTTATTAGAAAAGTACAATTGCATCTGCTGCTGAACCATTATATCACTGACTTCATTCACATGTGTGCAGTTTCCCAGATACTAACAGGTTAAATATACACACCTTCACTGCCTCTCAAACATTCATGTGCTAACAAAAACTCAAAAGCTTTGAGCCAGAAAGAAATGTGGCTACGTAAAGGCAGTCAGTCTTCACTAATGTTGTTTCTGCAGTCTTTATACACCACACTTAAATGATTTCTCTGAAATATTTACGGAATAATTGGTGCATAATACTGACTATCAAGAAAAGGTCACTCATCATGGACTGAAATAGTCCTCTAATTGAAAAAATTATATTTTTTCCAAAAAATATTAAGCAGAGTTAGTGGAGCAGAAATTAAACATTCAGTGCAGAGAGGCCTTTTCATCTTTGGTTGCAAAAAGATTTTGCAATTAGTCAAGACATTCTAGGAATTGGTATTGAGTTGAAATGTAAAGGAGGGAAGTTTTTCCTTTTAGCAAATAAATACAAGAAGACAAACAGCTCTGAAATTATTTTCAGGTGTTTTAAGTAGTTGTTTTGGGTGAATAGAGACAGAATCAATAATTTTTCTCTTAGGATGTAAAATATTCTGCATACTAACAAAAGTGGAAGAGGCTCTTGAAAAAAAAATCTCATAATGTACAAAATATGACATTGTTCAGTCACTGGATCTGATACATAACCATGTCATAACCTGTGCAGCTACATTGTGGTCATTTTCTGCCATAGGACCGTAATATCTACTAGTTTTACCTCTCAGTATTAGAAGCAGAGGAACAATACTGTAAATGTAACAACTAACTGGCGTTGATGTGTCTTCTAGCTGGCCCAGCCCTGCGGTGGTAAAACCACGTCTCAGGATGCAGTACCAGACACCTGGCTCCCCGGTCAGTGGCCTGATGTCTCCCACCGGTCGCTTCAGTCCCGTCCGGCACGCCGCCTCACCAGACTTCAGCCCTAGCCGTTACAGCCCTGCCAATGCTAGCTACATCCAGCGCATTCGCCTCAAGCACTTGAACCAGCCACCGATCTAACTGCCCACTCCTCCCCCGTCTCCCACCACCTACGGCCATACCATCTCCAAGCCCTAACCCCACCCCTACTCTTCCTTCAAGCCCAGCTGTACCAAGGTGGCTACACCCGAGCTCAGAAACCACATACCTAACAGAAATATGCACAAGTGTCTGGAAGATTTGTATTATGGTGTATGGTACTGCTCCTATGTAATACGGGAATTCTCATCATGTTGGGTTGTGATGTACACTCGAGACTTTCAAAAGGTAAAAAAGAAACCTTGATAATTTATGTACTGTATGGGTGTGGACCATGAACTGACAGTAATGTTATTTGTGGCAAGTGTGAAGCACCTGTATCATAATCAACTTTTTTGAATATCGTGAATACAAGCCGTACTCCCCAAAGTTAATTCATCTCTAAAACTGTAGTGTGGAATCCTCAAAGGGATCCTCTCACTGAAGATGTTCTTTAAAAAAAGTAAAATGTCAATATTTTAAAAGTTATTTTTTGTATGTTGGTCAGTAGCACAAAATTTAAATGTTTTTATTAATGGTGTTAAAATCGACTGCCATTTCCTGTGTTTTCCTCAGTTCAGGAATTGCCTTAATTTTCTGAAGTGATGGACCAGTTCTCGTCAGTTTGGACACACTCTCTCTAGCTCATACATGAAATATCTGGGACTGGCAACCTCACGCTGACGAACATCTTCCATGTTTTTATTTTCTCTTCAATAAATGCATACATTTTTATATCTTTCTCGGTGGTTCCTGGACATGTCTTGACTTTTCCTTTCTGCCACTACTGACGGCCTTAGACTAAGCTCTTTTTTTTTCTTTTATTTTTCTGAAATATCAGTCTTTTTAAAGCATGACCCACAATATTAGTATGAATAACAAAACACACTCACCAGTGAAGTCAAAATTCAAATTCATCTTATCTGGGCTAAACCTTGAAATTTTTTTGGGCTAAGACCTCCTTTAAAGCCGTACAAAGTGATTTTGCAACTACTGTGGGGCGAAACAACTGAAAAACTAGCTCAACTGTAACAGAACCCTGACATAGTTATTAGCTTATTATTAAACTGCCTTACGCTTACAGAGACCCCAGCTGATTATCTGAAAGCTGCATGGAGTTGGGCGATGGTTGCCAGTAGGAATCAGCAGTACTTACAAACCCTTTTCACATTACAAGAAGTAGTTTAATCGGCTAATTTTGAAAGCGTTCCTTTCAGAACTAGCGCTTAATAGAGTTTTAATGCCCAAAGTTATGTCATGAATCACCACCAATAGGTGTTTCATATTGGCTTACAGTAAACACCTGCGGACATGGCAGGTTTATGCAGTTCAACAAAACATGGTGGAATGTGACTGCAAAAACTTGCCGAATCAAAACTATTTGTAACTTGAGGTAAAATTCTTTGCTGTATGAGGGCTTATCAGCTATGTCTATGACAAATAAAAGCCAATCACTTTGAATATTCAGATTGCCACTTTTACTTAGTTTTGAGAGAAAAGTGTTCTGAATGTACATTTTTTTTGTGGACTAAACCTTTATCCGAGAGCACAAACTACTTCGCTGCGAAGATTGTATTGTCGTTCTTGTGCTCTCAGGTGACAACAGATCTAATTCTGGTCTCTGAATGTTTATGAATGTGGAAAATTTGCAAAAATGCACCTAAAAAACTTAAAACATGCTTCTTGTGCTTTTAGCATTCTGTGCTTTATTAAAAAAAAAAAAAAAAAAAAAACTTTCATGGTGAATTCTCTTTCTGTATGTCTAGACCTTGTTTGCTTTCAACTAATCAATAAAACATCACTCCTACTTTACTGCCAATGTTTCTATGTGCTTTTTTATGCCCTTTGTGCTGACAACAACCCTGGTCAGAGGTAAAGGTCACTACGATCTCACAAAAAAAACACTGATCATAACTGAAAAGTAAAATGCTAAATATAACAAAATGATGCAATTATATTATATCCAAAAGGTCAGAGGTCAACTACACTGACATTGTAATGTTTGCAAATACACTTAGTGGTACAATTATTGTTTAATGCTGTGTCTCAGGCTCAATGGGGGAGGCTGTGACCATATGTCACATTTGGTCAGATACTAACTTGGTGACACTAATCCAGGTGACCACTTGGCCCAACTGTGCTGTTTGCTTGAAGATGAGTGTTAAGCATCCAAGTTTTAGTTGTTGTAATCCACCAAAAGCTCATTGGTTCTGCTGATTTTGAGCCTTGGATGACTGTTGTGCTGCATGTTACAAAGCTCCCCACCACTCCTCAGTAAAATAGTCTTCAAGTGAGGACAGCATGTTTCTCACTGGATATCATGCATATCAATATTAAGATAACTACTATTTACCAAAAAAGTAATACATTCCATTAGGTTAAAGTCTTCAATAAATACACAAGTTTGCACAGACATCAATGTAAACTTAACTTGACTGCTTGGCAGAAGCAAACAACAAAGCAGTAATTCTAGTTTGCAAATCTTTCAGTTTATTTCAGTAAAGACACACTGAATAACAAACTGAGGCATTCATCATTTTCTTCATTTATTACAGCTTCACCATACAAACACATAATCCTCACTTCACTGTTCTGAAATGATGCAAGTAAAGCTGAGAGCAAGACTTGCATTTACAACAGCTACACAAATACAACTTTATTTGGTTTAAAAATCAGTCACTTGTGTAAAAATCCTGTTACATTCAGGTGTTGCTATGCAGCTGTGAATCACTTCTGCTGGCGTTCTATGGCACTGAAGTCTTCACAACCAGAGTCTCTCATTACACGATGGTAGTTCAATTACAAAATAATACAACGATATATTTTCAAGACACTTAAGGAGAAAAATGAGCTCTGACCCTGCGACCAACTTACTGGGCATCGGACTGAGTCCCAGAAATCTTCACTGTTCTGGACTATCAGGTCCTTGTTAATTTGTCAGGGGGCATGAATCCTGCATCTCCCAGAGTTCTGAGGGCCACCCTGCCACTAGGACGGATCGTGAGCCATGTGATGCTGCCGTTGTTCAAGCCCATACGTAACCAGCCCTCTGGTGGAAACTGCAGAGCCCTGAAAGATCAACAGAAAGATATGAGCAGCTGAGATACAAGAGCTAGTGTATAGTGACTTGTGAGGGAAACTGTCCAGTTAGTTGTCATTTAGAAGATATTTTACCCATGTCATAATTAACTAAGATGTACTGAATGTCCCTCTTAACGAGAGGCACAAGACAAGCAGTCAGTGAGTAGTCTGTTGAATGTACAGTATTTACATCGAACAGGAATTGATAAGGATTCCATTAAGAGCACAATGACACAAGTGAAGCAAAATGTTCAAAAAGAAATTTATGAAAAACTGTTGCCGCATAGTTTAAACACAGTGGTTTGCAAAGCAAAAAGGCCACACCCTGGCCTCGGCTAAGCTGTGACCACCAAGGTTGCCGGCAAAAACAAACCTGCAGACAAAATAACGGATCACATTGGCATGACACACGATGATCTCGTAGCTGTCCTCCTTCTGCTTGGGGTCAGCCCGGTGGATGTAGCGACGGAACGCTGCCTCAATGCGAGCTCCATCTTCATGGTACTGCTGGAGGACGGTAGAGAGGTTGAAAGCCACCTTTGTCACATGACAGGGTTCTGTTTGAGCCCAAGTCAATACATGATGCTGCAGTGCATTGTAGGGAATGTGGGAAGTGTGACATCCCAAAATGAGGCCAACTATTTGGAAAAAAGTCATGCCTACTACAGGCTATATCAAGACTGAATCACAGAGGGCAGAAAACTATCAAGTGGTTATGTTCACATTAGTGATCCAATTATGTGTTACAGTAAAGCATTGTTAAATATTATTTTAAATGGGATTTTCACAGAATTAGTGTATTAATAATGAAGTTTTAATGCAATAAACCACAGATCTAAGAGCTACTATGTCATAAGCTCTTCTTTTAGATGACATTTTTTTAAATAAAAACTCAACAGCAGTACATCTTTGTAGGAGTAATGTCCTGGTTACTTTGGATCATCCACAGACTGTCAAAGGTTTTACAAAAGGTCACTGGCTCCATGAATTATCCTAAGTAGTCAGGACAGTGTTCCTAAAAAGGAGTATAGTGTAATTGCTGAATATTTAAAATGCAATGAAATACATTAAATCACACTAATTGTATGGCTAGATATTATTCAGACAAGTTTTCAATTGGGTAGACCAAACCCTTTCAGTTCTTTATAATAAAGTTTAATTTACCTGGTTATGATAATGTAGCAACATGAAAATGTGAATTTAAGTGAGTGAACTGCAGTAAGAAGATTGATCCTCAGCAGCCAGGCTGTTTTAAATGTCAACATTTTGAAAATTAACTCTTCCCATGAGCCATTCCTGTAGCAATGCACTGATGTATTGGCTGATTTTTGCAGCTTTAAGCCTAAACAAGAACTTGATGGGACACCTGCACAGGCATGTGGGCAGCAGAAAGTGACCTGAACAAGGATATGCAAATACATCCCGCTCTAGAGTTAGAGTGGTTGTAGCTCTCACCACAGCGTCGGGTTTCCAGTGAGTGACAGGTGGAACCGGCTCAATGGGTGCACCCTCTCTCAGTAAATCACAGCTCAGCAGCTCCACTCCTGGACCCGTATAACATTTAAAGCATATAAAAAAATGTTAATATGCATTTGTGATGTTCAGCATCTGTGCTTAAGCTTAAATTTGGGCTCGAAAGAATCCAGGTTGCTGTATAGTAAAGTGTAATAATGTGTATCTTGCAGGAATAATACTGTAAAAAAAAAAATTAATATACCAAGCTGCCAAAAAGAGGTATTTGATGTGGCATAAGGCCAAAGTGACTGAGGCACATAATCACATTATACTTAGGTATCACTGTTATACAGACTATATGATGAATTAAACTTTTTTTAGGTTTAACTGGACCTAATAACTTTATACAAGAAAAGGTGAACGGAAAAAAGTATATTAAGTAACCAGTTAAACACTACTTCAGCTTAGGACCGCTTTAAACACACATACGTCATCTACGTCTTACTGCCCCCTAGTGGTGTGGCCTACTAATACCTATGAAATAGCGAGTTAATAACGAGGGGGACATGAGAAAATAAAATAAGATTGATGAAAAATGTAAATTGAATATTTTTTTCTCCCTTGTACTCGTTTTTACTGAGATTCTGTATAAAATATATCCAATGAAGTCCATTAAACTGACATAGTAGTTGGAGTGCCAAAACACCATTGTGGCATCTATCTGTCCACATACCTGGGAGGTGTTTGCTGATGATATTTGCCGTCTCTGTAGCCCTGGCCATGCTGGAATGGATCAGGACATCATACTTCAGTCCCAATGCTGCCAACCGTTTGCCCGTCAACTCGGCCTGCTCACGACCTGGTGGTGGAGGCACAAATGTCTTTATATTAAACGTCTCAACACTTAGGCTTATTTTGAGTATCACGGTAAACTTGTGCCTCTCTGTCTGACTAAATTTATTTCCCACACTGCTGCCTGATCAAGTTTCTATTTGACACTGTGGGAAATAAGGACCTAAAGGAGTAAGGATCCTCTCCCTGTCGCTGTTCCCACTCAGGTTGTACTGGGAGTGTCTGATGAGCAGAATGTTGCGTGTTGCTTTCGGTTTGCCGTTGTCCTGCTCGGAGCTGGGGTCCTCAGATGCCATTTCCTTCTTTTTGCCATTAGACAGTGTAGATGGGTCCCTCCTAAACAGTTAAGACGAGGTGATTGAGATTGGAGTTGACATATATTGGGATGATAAACTAGGTCAAAATAACTATTATTTAATATCATCAGGTTATTGCGATAAATCTCGCCATTAAAAATCCCTACGTCTTGCACAGTTTGACAAAAGATAGCTGTCTGGATGGTTTAACAACAACGTAGCTCAAAGAATAAGGATCACAGTACCACCAACATAAATCTTAAGATTTTTAAATTTAGGCTGATAAACAATTTCAACAAATCAACCTAAATTTCACCGTGGTGGAAAGCCTATCAATCAACTACTAGGACAGTGATTTCACGGGGGCGTTCAATCCTCACAAAAGTGAAAAAAGAAGTTGAAATGGAGGAAATATAACCATTGCTGGCTACGTTCAAACAATCTATCAGTTAAGACACAGCGTGCAGAGACACGTACTTGTCCCAGTTGAAGTCCCAGGAGTGTCCACTCGGGGCCGGCGTGTGGCTGGCAGGTGTCCACGCCGGCTGCGCAGCTTGAAGGACGGTGAATCTCGACCACCGACTGGCCGTTTCTCCGCGCTGCTCACCGAAATATCCGCGGGATTCGGCAGCGGCAGCCGCTAACACTATGACGGCTGAGCCTCCAGCAAACCCACAAATAAGTTTCAAAGTTTTCCTGTACGACATCCTGCGAGCCGCCGAAGGAGTAAACTATTGCTAGCTAATTAGCTGAGCTTAACGTTAACTGGTTTATCGTCAACAAGGTGTAGCGCTCTCCTAGTCACGGATGTATGGCTTTCTCTCGCCAAGTGGCGTTTAACTAGTCACTCCGGGTCCAGCAGAGAGGGAAAAATGGCTTTTTGTGGTATAAATACTTACGGGGCGGCGGCTCTTAGATATAACCTGAAAATACAGTCGGCACCAGAGATAGCTAGCTAATCTAAGCAGTTTCCCCACAAACATTACGGTGGCTCGCCTTAGCCAAAACAGTTATTTGTCGCATTTCGCACAAGTCCCAACATGTGCCACTTGAGGGCGCCCTAATCCCTATATCCGTAATAGTAACAGTATGGTAGCCCTGGTTATTTTCCGCTGTCTGTGTTGGTGGCATTGAAACTCAATTAAACTTGCCACATTCATCAAGTTAAGTAGAGCACTGTTCTAAAACATTACTTTGCAATCGAAGACCACAAAATTTACTCAGAATTTCAATAAAACTTCGACCCTTACGCTGTCATTGCTCTATCGTCCCTTATTACCGCGTCTATTTTGATGATAGAAGATTGTGGATTGAATGGCTTTGCTAATTTTAGCAAGTTGTGTATAGGTGGGTCCTTACTGGAATGTAACAAACGAACCGAATTTGAGAGCGCGAGGTGGAGATTTTTGAAAGCAAAAATGCCCATTTGGTTCATGTGTTTTCGATTTTGTTGGAAAGCAGAGCGGCACTGAACTGCAAAATTGTAAATGAAGTTTGGTGACCGACAGATTACTGCTTATTTGGACCACAGTTACCTTCACCACAGCTTCCAGGAATTTAACAAAACTGCAGTTAGTCTTATTAAACTTTGAGAGCTTTGTAGATGTTGAAGTATTTTAATGAACAGCCAGATTGTGCGAACCATGGAGCATTTGCGAAACATTTATATTTTAATATCCGCGGAATTACTATAATGAGATTAAGAGCGCGGAGGCTTCCGACGAAATGCAAAAATCAACATCGCACGTCTGGTCATTTTCTTGTGAAGACACTTGCAGGGTTTGCAGAGAGGCTCCACCTTTTCAAGTGGTTCAGTGACCTCACCAGTGGGCTGGATTGGTAGGGTGGGATTTCCAGGCTCTCAGAGACCGCTGTGTATTCCTGCCTCTCTATCCTAGGATATATACAGCTTAAGCGATAGCAAAAGCGGAGTGGTTGTACCTTTTAATAGCCACAGAAAGGCCTATACTGCACACTGGATCCTTTTTCTATATGCGACTCCAATCGGAATAAATAATTGAGGAATGTGGAAATTACAGAATGCCCAACAGCGCTGGAAAGAGATTTAAACCCACCAAATACATCCCAGTGTCCACTGCTGCCACACTCCTTGTGGGATCGACCACTCTATTTTTCGTTTTCACGTAAGTTTGCATTGCTTCTTGTTCTCATTCGTTGCACGCCGTGATTTTCATACACGGTGCGTCCCTAGATTAAACAGCCAAGAGTAGATTTACAGCTTGAAGTTTGCAAGGGTGGATTCAGTCACTTAGGTAGATTAAGTGATTTTAGAGGAATGCATTCATCCCAACGGGGAATCTCGGAGCGGCTCTGAAATGGGTTTTGCAAAAAAAACCCCAAAAAACAAAAAAGCAGCCTCACATGCTGCCTACTTGTGCAGCAAGACAGCCCATTCAGCCATTATGCCTGCAAGGAAAACTTCCAATAACCCATGCAAGTTTAACAACGCTATAATCGTGCAGGAGACCACAGTTTAGGCCGCATTCATTTACTTTCCATTAAAGAAATGCCACAGGCAGTGGTTGTTTCATTTAAAATGGTTGCATTAGCCCAGCAGGCGGTTGTGCTTTATTCATGCTCACTCACCTGGTATAGTAACAGTGTCACTCACAGCCTATGGAGAGGCATTATTATCATTCCAGGTTTGGGGTTTCCAAAGTGGAGTCCCCAGAAAGATTTAATTGCATCTACATAACCACTATGTCCCACCTAATGTGCATGCACCAATTTAGATTTTCATTTGGAGGTAATAAGCTTTATGCACAACCTTTGACCGAGGCCAACAGGTCTCTGTGCTCTCAAAAGCAGATATTAATTCAGTTCAAGTGAGTTTCTATATTTTGACAAGTAGCTGACAGTGGTTCATTCACACCAGCTGCAATCAGGATGATTACATTGTCACCCAGCCTATCAGCCAGCATCCCAATCCTGCCAAGGACCCCCTCATAGGACGGCTTTCATCCCAGGCTGCTCCATCTGATGAATGAGGAACGCTGTAGGAAGAGAGATAACAGCAGAGAGAGTGATGTCTGAATCATCATTTCCACAGACATTCTCCTCCCCTTGCAAACTCCTAGGTGAATTGATTATCAGTTAAATTAACGCCATGCTAAATCTCACTTCTGCAAGAAAGGAAGCCTTGGGGAAAGGGGTTTAAAGGGGATTTTGGGAAACTCTAACCTGGACTGAGGACTGTAGCGATAGATCACCCAACCTTTTATCCTATGCAGATTCATTTTGTCTGCAAAAGTATAATTTTGCTGAATGTAAATCCTCAGCCTCAAAGGTTGGAAGGTTTTAAAGCATTTTAGAGACCATGTGTCACTGTGACTGATTTGCACACTTTGAATGTGTGGATGATATTATGAAATTGCATTAGTAATTTTTATAATCTTTCATTTTTAGTTTTTACATAATATTTGTCACTATCCATAGGTGTTGTGAGTCAAAGGTCATTTTTTGCTTGTTGACATAGATCCATATTAGATACAAAATTGCAATGCAGTATGTGTTTCTCAGTAGTATGATCGAGATTTTATCCCACCCAGACAAATGCAGGAAGAAGCAGAAAATGCTGTAGCTGCACTCTGAGTGGTTGTTGCACTCAGTCTCAGGTCAGCGACTGAGACTGAGGGAAACATATGGTGTTTGTGGGTTGTGTCAATAGGTTGGATGTAGCGTAAAAAATCCCAGCACTCCTTGGTGCACTGTCAAGGGCTTAAGGTGAACAAATGGCCTGAGTTACAACTCTTGATCTAGAATGAATGTGTTGTGATTTAATAAGAGATCTATATGTCCGCCATGTTGTTTGAAAAAAGCAAAGGTCAGATTTGTTTCTGGCCAGAAATTAAAAAAATCTTAGTCATTCCTTTGCTGGGGTTCACTTAAATACAAACCCTAAGGTTCATCCTCCAGCAGATGGTTCCCTGGGTGAGGATTAAGACTTTACTCTGTTGCTCCTTCATTTCCCTGCAAAAGGTCCAGAGGATTGAGTCTCGTATAATGGACCCCCCTGGGGAGCAATGAACTAGGCCATGCCTCCTCATTCTCCAACACACATAAAAGTCCATTATGTTGCACCCAGTCGCGCCTTGTCTTTGGCAGGGGTGCAAAGCTACACATTTACCAGTGCATGCCACAGGAGAGTGGCATGCTTTTATCACAAATGCCTTAATCAGAGTATTAAGTGCAAAGGTTAAGGCTTATGAAATTTTTATATCGCCAACTTTGTGTGACATCCACTTGCAGGATCTAAAACTACCAGTCTCTCATGCACACTTGTGTACAGCAGAGCGCCAGGTGCATGAATCTGTGTTTATTCTCAGGCTGCAGTATGTTGCAGGTCTCACTGTTGCCAGCGGGCCACTTGGTGTCATATGGGCAGTGGAGGATGAGATCTGGGACTAGCACTGGCTCACATAAACATGCAGACAGACAGACAGACAGACACACAGACAGACACACACACACACACACACACACACACACACACACACACACACACACACACACGCACACTGTCCATGGTGTGTTACTGTGTCTGGCTTACTGACACCTGACAGTTTGTATTTCCCACAGAGATTGAATTAGAACACATTGGTACTGATTATTTATATCTCCACAGCATGACCACGACTCACCACAATGAATAAATTAAGTTTTTTGTTATGGTTAAGTCATCATAATATTATCCCAGCCTTATCTGAGTCTATAACTAGATTCTGTTTTATAGGAGCTTAGACCCCCTCACTACGCCCAGCTCTGTAGAGAGAAGCTTTCTTTTACCTTTGAGTAATTCCTCAGAATAGCCTCATCACTGGTGTTGACCATATGCCAGACAAATAACCCCTTCTGGAAAAAGAGCAGCCAAGCTGGTGATTATCATTTGTTGTTAAGCCTAATAGTCCATACTTTAGATTAACCAGGGGATAAATGTGGGGAAACTATCAATTGATCATCTGGACAAGACCAGTGTTCAGCAGTTTTTGTCATGTGGGGGTGAATTATGGGAGCGGTAGTCAGTGGCAATGGGAGCTGGCATATCACCAGGCTGGGAGCAGAGCTGCACATGAGAACAGGCCTGACAGGAATCTAATCTTCAGCTTCCACATCTGTTTCCTCCTTTTCACTGTACATCCATTGAACCGCAGTTCATTCAGATCCCACTGAATGCATTGTTTTGTATTTGTCCTCCACTCAGAGGTTCTTGTGGACATTTTAAAAGGTATTTCCGATTTTGGTTGTGAGTGCAGATTTATCTTAATTTGGGAAAGAGCTGTGTTTAACTCTTTTGATGTGGCATTCTTGAATGGCTCTACATGGAACCATTTTACTGGGATAATTATGTAGAACCTCTGGATTTTGGGAAACTGTTGTTGGGAGCAAAATAGTTATGTAGGCTGCCTCTGTTACACAGTAAAGGAACATCACCTTTATTTACAAGCCTGGTAGTATAGAAAACATACAATATTCATATATTAATCTGAAGCATGAGGAGGCAGAGACACTGATTTGGATGACTCATCAAAGAAGCATGGAAGTTGGTTTAATTCTGTCAGTGCCCCTGACCAAGTGCAGGTGCTAATGCAAATTGTATATATACAGGTGTGTGTGTGTGGGTGTTTGTGGATGTGTGTGTAAAGAAATGGTGTCAGGAAGGAAAAATGGTATTTGAATATCAAATCTGCTGGGATCTGTATCAAATTTTCTTATAAGAACGTTTAAGTTTTTAAATCTTTAATAAAAAAATTATACTTATATGATGTGGACTAACCAGGATTATCCCCCTTAACTGTATCATTTTATTTTTGCCATATATTTAACTTCACTTACATTAAATGTATGGGCAAGTCCGGAGGTGTTGGCATTACTTGATTCCGTTGCTGAGATGGAGCTCTCCCTGTGCTCCCTGCTCCTCCTCTTCCCTCTACTGTAACTCTGTGGTTTTCTTTGGCCTTTTAATTGAAGGTCTAAAAGCACAATGAATGTTTGTTCATTGATCCTAATCCGAGTCCTGTGTGTGGTTATGTATGCTGAGCTGCTGTTGTCTTTTTGTCAAGGAGTCCACTAAACAAGCCTGTAACCATAAATGCCTCACTGCTTGGTGTTAGTCTCTGTTAGAGGGTTAGGGTTAGGGTTAGGGTTGCTCCCCCTCTGTGTGGTGTTAGTGGCTTCAAGGTGCCCCATGTTTGACTGTAGTTAAATGAACTGTTGGTTTAAGCCATTCATCTTTATGCTCCATGTGCAAGCAGCCCATTTTGGCTGCTTGTTTGGTTGGTTTATTTAAATGTGTGATTGAGGATGCCGCGTTTGAGATGTCACAAGGGCAGTGGATTTCTCAGAAGGAGGAAATTGCCGATTTCCATGTTATTAATATTTCTTGCTAGCTCTTTCAGTGTCTGTACGCATGCACAAGCTCCTATCAAATGTAAAAAAATAGAGAATCTCATCCTTCCCTGGTGTGATACTTGTGTACAGCATCCTTAGAAATGAGTTTGTGACAAGCTCACACAGTTTTAACCTCCTCATAGGCTTAATAAAAAAATATTTCATGATTTCCGTGAGACTAGTGAATTTCAGCTCTCAAATGGAGCTCATCAGTATTCGTCCTTAACATCTCACCACAGAAACATTCACTGAAATGTTACTATTCTGTGCTCACACTCTGCCACAGCATTAGGCTTCAGCCCCTAAGCTGAGGTGTAGGTGCCATGCTGCTCTCATGTCACATAGAAGATAAAGCGAAACTTGACCAAAAGCAGCTGATATATGTATAAGATCATCAGGGCCAAATGGTCCCTCGGCTTATCAATAAAATCCATGTGGTACATTCTCCAGGTTTTTTGGATAGCTGCTGTATTTTTCTTTCACTGGGGGATAAAACCAGCAGCAGCAAGTCAGTGCCATGTGGCTAGCTTTGTCAGATTAGATAACGATGTAATTTCCTCCATAGGTCCTCATCTGTCACCAGCTTGGAGCGAGCTCCTGGATATTGACAATTGCAGAGCAGGGTTGTGTCACTCCTGCTTTTCAGAAAGTACTTAAGGTGACAGGCAGTAATAAATGGAGAAGGGTTCTCATTTCACTTTGAGCCAGTGCAGAAGATGAGGCCACAGTTATAAATTGACCTTTTTTATTTTTAGTCTGTGTGGTGGTCCCGCAGCTTCAACCACAGTCATAAAGGATAATTCTTTTTTATTTAAACCATAGTACTTTTCCTATAAATGTGGGTGTTGTGGTTCTGTGGCTTTGCTAATCTTACACTCAACAGTAGAGATTCAGGGAAACGAGGAATCATGCAAAGCACTGTATGTCAGGGCGTGCTGCACAAGCCTCCTACAGCTTTTCAAATAAACAAAATTTTACATAAATGAATTTGAACACTTGTCCCTGAATCCGACAGAAAGTTAACAAACAGAAACTGCCTGAAAAGGCCATTATGTTTAAGTGCCTAGGGATCTGGAGCTGCATGGTGTGGCCGTCCAAAAACTCTATTTCCTTTTTCTAAAAACATCAGGGATAAGGCCATGGCTGACTTCATTTGCTTTTACGCATTTCTTCTCAAAAATAGTCTGTCCCTGTGTTATGTCTATTATGTCCCAGCCCCAAAAGTTTGGATTTCATCAATCACACAAAATCACACAAAACTCCTCTGACAGTATGTTTGTACCTCCAATCTGAGACACTTTTTGTTTAAATCCATCAGAACTGTTTTGTCTTCATTTTAATATTGACAACAGAAAGCAAACTACAGTTATTCTGCATGTACCAATGATAGAAACTCATCCTGATTGCTATTAAAGGGTTTTAAAGGTCCCTAAATGAGAATGATTTCAGTGTAAGAGATGTAATTTGATCGTATCTCAGTTAGTGCACTGTGTGTTTGTGCATGATTATGTTGTGACAAGTTCACACTCCTTCTTTACAGAGATACCCAATTTACTGCCAAAACAACATGAATCATCTATGTCTTTATCCTTCGTACAGTGCCTTATCAGACCAGGGTCTATGGCCCAATGTGCTGCTGTTTGCATGTCCATAACACAGCAAATGATTATCATCCCTGGCAGCTGTAGGACTCTAGGGATCGCGGTGTTGATCTGGCGGATGGTTGGTCAGCCACTTTGGTCCAGACAGAAATATCTCAGCTATTGGATGGATTGCCATGAAATTTTGTACAGACCTTCATGGTCCTTACTGCACCGCTGTGTCTAATTGCAGTCTTGTAGCGCCAGTAGACCAGACTTGCTCCAGACTAGTCTTTTTTTTAGTCCTTAGTGGTTGATGTAATTGTCAAATGTTTGAGCATCCTTCTGTGCAGCCTTAACATGCAGCTTTCCTCTGTGCTAGGATTATATAAAAAAGACCCCAGTTTCTCTGGAATACCATAAAAATTTTCATGATTCAATCATTCACATTCAGCATATCTACAGTCTCATTTAAAAAAAACACAAAAACAAAAACAGTGATAGAGACAGTAAGAAAACTCATGGTGTTGATCCAGCAGGAACCAAACATGTCTGAATCTGGACGCCTCTTTATTTTTAGCTGCTGACTGTTTGACAGTCTTGTTTATGATGTGATCAAATGAGACTCTCAGACAAATATCTTAATCTAATAATGATCCAACACAATGAGGTTCTTCAGGGACCTCTAAATGAGACTCTTTTGGCTTAAAAAAATAAAATAAACATCCAAGATACACACATGCACAAACCAGCCCTGTCTGCTGTGGCAGGGAATGGCCATATATCTGTCGAGCCAGGATATGTCCAGCTGTTGTGTCCCCTCAGAGGAAAGCTGCAGAGTAGTGGTTTTTATTGCGGGGTCAGGAGTCCAACAAGAGTGAGGGGACTCCTAGGAGGGCAACTACAAAATAAAGTAGTTTATTGGTTTGTCTGTTATTGTTATCTTAATGATAGAATTGTCTCTGTGGTCCCTTTGTGTGGACTGTCACTCCTCCTGCTCGCTAATCGCTCCCTAATCAGACCCAACCGGGTGGTCAGTGTGCAAAGTTAAATTTACACTGAAGATAGAAGTAATCATGAGCTGCTACCTTGTCCCTCCTCCATTAGAGTTGCAGAAGTCCTGAGCAGCAGGCCTCTGGCAGAGCTTTCATATGGTCAGAGCAGTCTGTCTCCATCTGTATTGATGAGTCAAAGAAGCCCAGAGAATAAAAGGCCGGTCTCCTAATCTCCTTCCATCTCAGCTGTCCTGTCACCGCTTGACAACTAGGTTAAGATAATGCTGACAGATCCTCTTCCCCGGCTCTCTCACATGCATCCGTGAGCAGGGTGAGAGCCTACTTACAATGCCACCCAACACAAACTGGTGCCATCTTAAAAGTACAAGAAGTTTCAGGAGGTCAGTGCATGTATTTTCTGATTTGGTTCCCCTGTAATGATCAACAAAATTATTCCCAAAATTATTACCTTACAGGTGATCACTTTATTGCTTTTAAAATAGTTTGCTTCTCCTCTTTTAACGATCATATTTGACAGGTTAAAAGCTTCTTGAACTGCACAAACATTTTTACTAACACATGATAAAAAATCCCAAAGGGCAAAGTAATACCACGGTGCTGTTATCTAAACAAATGCATTAGATAATTCCTCACACTATAAACAAAGTTTTTGGAGGGATATGAATGGTTGTAGCAGAGTGATAGTCTCCAGTAGAAACTCGTTTGCTTATGAGCATGTGTCTTTAACAGAGTGAGATCATTGTTAACATGTTAGCATGATTTATCAAAAATGAGAAAAAAAAAATAAGCTCAAGCATACTAATCTGCAGCAGCATGTTCTTAACATGATCTCCAAGCACATGCTGAGTTATAATAGAAATCAGTGCTTTCTAAAATTAGCCTGTCCTCTTTCTGCCAGCTTGTGTTTTTAGCTTGTGCACTCTTTTGTAATATGCCTGAATCAGACAGATTCAATATGCTTTGAAGAAGAGGACGAAAATGTCTTTGAATTTTTTTCAAATGTGTCATTTGTACTCTGAATCAGTAGAGTTCATTTTGTTTCGCAGCTCGTGACTGAGTTTCTCTCTATGTCTATTTTCAGTTCCTTTTTTTGGTTTCTCTGAAGCACTGACTTTCTGGAGCTCTGGTGCTTGCCAAAAAAGTAAATTGTGCCTTGTGATGCCATAGTTGAGCTAAACGGATCCATGTGGATTTGGTGCACAGCAGTGTGTGGGCGAAAAGTGCGGGAAAGTGCAGCGAGGTGCTCTAAGGGTTTGCTGGACTCCATCACCCTCCCACCAGCCAAATATGCCGAGGCTGCCTGGAAAGTCTCCTCTTGGGGAACATGTGGGATTAATTTAGACCTTCAGCCTCTCCCTCCATGGGTGTCTCCACCCTGTTTCCCCTCACGTTTTTTTGCCAGAGGGAGACCATGACTGGTAATAAGTAGAAACAGAGCTCTATGTCTTGACACCCTCAACTGGAGTGGCTCTCTGAGAGATCAAGGAGTCTGGAGCAAACTGAGGTGAGCAGTGTCCATCTCTGGGTCTCAGAGGAAGACAGGCAGATGTACTTTGTGATTATAAGGGCAGGTCTTCCACAGCTTTGTCACTTTGTGAAGTAAGCTGTGTCAGAAGTCTGTGGAAATGAATGGGCTCAGCTTGTTGCTCAGAACTTGTGCAGTATATGTGATTTGCATTAATGTTCAAATGTTAAAAACTAAAATCTCGTCTCTGAACAAGCACTGGAGGTGCCAAATTCAAAAATTCTTCATTCTGGCTTTGATGCAGTTATGCCAGCAATCATTTTTTTATTATATAAATATATCAAATAACAATGTGAAAAGAATTTGACAATTTGAAAGTGGTTATGAGCCTACTGAGAATTTGAATTAAATCTGCAGATCCCTGTGACCCAACAGTTGCTTTGGTTCACTAACCGCCCTCATTGTATTGATTTTCACCACAACATGCTGCTGTTTCCAGCTGAAAGCTAAAAAACCACTGTGTGCTACCTACGGACACATTAAGTTACTTCAAGGGTTAGTGGAGACCCAAAAACAGAGGTAAAACTTCTTTCCGCTGCCCCCATGTAGCAAATTAATACATTTTGACCTGTTTAAAGATATTATTGTGAGTATGTTTCTATTAACAGTGGATCAAATACCCACATAAATGTGAAACAGGGTCACTATTAATGTCAAGACCACAGAGACTCAGATGACCCCGCTTTTTTCCTTGGCTAATCTGAGTCCTTAATTGTTGTATCATCACTTTCATACACAGCAGGAATAAAATCTCTTTTAACCCAATGCACACTGACTGCTTAACACCAAATGGCAGAGACTCAATGTTGGTGACATCACCATGAACACAGCGGACCATTTTGCATCTAAAAAGACAGATGTTTTTTCTTTAGGAGTTGGTAGAATCCAGAGACAGAAGCCCCTTTTGCCTTTTCTAGGTAGGAACATTACCCTGTTATTCTACTGCTTTGTTCTGTGTGTAAGTTATGAAGGTAGAATGGGCAGAGATACATGTTTCTGATTTATCTGTCGTACTAACGTGAGCTGACAGTCTAAATGCAAGTGGTCGCTCTCATCTTTGAAGCAGTGGATCCAGGGGTCTGAAGCCAGGCTTTGCATTTGCCCACTCACTTTGTAGTTCACTCCAGAGGCAGTCTTGAATAGCAGTCAGTTTATACAGATATTTGTCAGAGCTTTACTTGCCAAAAGTCATGTATTTACAGATAGAGATGTTATTTATTGTTCATATACAAATGGTTGCAGGCCTCAGCAGCAGCCCATACAACAAACAAGAATTATATTTTACAGCTTTGTCTTCTCAGAAGGTGTTTTCTGTCAAAAAGACAGACTAAACCTGTTTCAAACATTTAATTTAGTAGTTCAGCATATTGTCAAACCTCACCTTTTTAGCTCTCACTCACTCTCCATCATCCGCTCTCATATCTGAACCAAACCATATAAAAAGGCAAATGGATCCATGTGATTTGTTGTTTTGTGCTGGACTGAACAGGTTTGTTTGTCTATTAAACACCAGCCAATTTGCCAAGCTTGAGAAACACAATGCAGAAACAAAAAAGAAAATCCTTGTGAAGGTTCACCATGAACCAGTTTGAAGGTGGGCCCTTCTCCAATGAGTCACAGTCTTATCCTTTTGTCAAATATCTGTTTAAAAGAATGACATCATGCTTGACCGTGAAGATATTTTAAAAAGAGGATGAACTCACAAAGGACAAATGTATTCGGCCCTCAGGCCTGAGCCATACTCTGTGAGCTTTAGGTCCATTTTTGGCTCTTGAGGTTCTAAGAGTCAAATGGAGAGAAATCTCTCCCACAGACAGAATCTCAAAGCCAGTTTTGAAAGGTTTGTAGCCTCAATTTGAGCTTGTGTCGGAGGTTGCAGGTCATCCAGTTTTAATACTTGAGGTGACTTAAGTTTAGTCCCAAGGTTTGTTTTATTTTTCTTTTGTTGCTTTTTCAAGCCAGTAAATAAGACCCTCTTACGCTGCTGTGCTAATTATTACACATTTTGACAGATGATATACAAACATAGAGTAAATTAACACTCTTGTGGTGTGGAAGGAAGTTGTTTGCCACCTCTGTGACAGAGACAGTAATCTAATGCTTCTTCTGGAGAGACGCCTGCTAACTGGGATCTGTGGATTTCCTCTATAAAAACTGTTTTCTTTGGACCATGTGTGCAAAATTCTGCAGAAAAGACTGTAATTTTGAATGTTGCTCATGTCCAGTTGATGAAGTCATAGTTGCTACATCAAGGATGGAAAAAACAAAGACAGGAAGTTTGACTTTCAATCTTAAAGCTAAGTTCTTCACACTTATTTCTATGGAGAGTAATCGTCAGTGATGCGCACATACAGACACTACAGTAACCCATGTACTTGGATCAATAACAAATATGTAAGTGTTATGCATATTGTCCATTTTAACATTTCAATGTGGTATGAGTCAGTCAGATTTTATAAAAGGAGGTCAGAATGTGGTTTTTGGGAAATGTGTAATGTGGCTCTGCAGCTCTTAATATGTGTTTGAGTCTTTCAGTATGCTTTCACTACATCCTGCCTTATCTCCTTCTGGGTGAGGATGTTCTCTGTTTATTTTGCCTCTTGTCTCCAGGAACTTGGCCGTTTGCTAAATCCCTCCTCCAAAGTATGCTTGTCCATTCATAGCTTAGCAACCATATCATAAGTACCTAGGCACAGCAGGTCTGTTAAGCTTCAAATGTATCTATCAGGCAAGGGGGATGTAAGGGCTGGAGTTGGTGAAATACTCTGAACATATAGAGTTTGGAGGGGTTTCAGCCTTTCACAACTAATGAGCAAAAATGTTTATGGATTAAACATTGTTATTTACTTTTAACATAATTATTGTTAGCATAACTAGTCAACTAGCTGAATACTTAGAGTAGTTCCTAACTTAGCATTTCTTCAAATGACTCTCATCAACAGCAAACACAGTAGAGTTCAAGCTAGTATTTATTTAGAGTTGGATGTGAGGAAGTTTACAAGCCCAGCCAATGATACAGAGGTAGCAAAATCACCTTTGATCAACACATTTTTGGCTTTAATAGGAAAACTAAACTAATTACGTTTTAGCTTTTATTAGAAGCTAAGCGTCCAAATAGGGTACCGTTAAATGAAACCATTTTTTTGGTTTCACAATACTAGCTCTAATTGGCCCCAGAAAGCAGGAGCATTGCTGATTCTTCATTTCCATGTCTACTGCATTGATCATTAAATAGTCAGTATCCTGTTTTGCCTGGGACATGAAGCTTTATAGAGAACCAACACCCACATTTTGCAAGTTCCCTTTATCTGCTCCCATGATGTTTTTTTTTTCCAATTTATCAAATTTATAACTCATATAAAAGTAGCTGCATGAGGGTATGGATTTTGATGATACGTCTTCCAAAATTCATAGATATTGTCATAATTATTGCCCTTTTTTCAGACAGAGATTGTGCAAAGATGCAGTGCACAAGTAACATGCAGCAACAAAGTCCAACAAAAAGGGACACTGATCCAAACAACTTCGGCATTTTAGATAGCATAGTGGCCATTAGGGGTTAACATTAGGGATTATTATGTGTGAAGTGTAAAACAACAGCATTGGCGTCTGTTACATATATCATACCTGTAGGGCAGCATTTTCTAAAGAATAACAGGAGTATAACATAAAGTTACATTGCAATAGTAATATAAATGGCAATAATAATTCATTCCCTGTCTTATATGCAGTTAGTCCTGTTCTTTGACCTTTGACCTGACTTTTTGCAGAAATCAAAGGGGTGGAACAGCAGGGTGTTTTGTTTTTGCCGGTGTTATATGCAGAATGAGGCACATTTTTACTCAAGCTGTGTTATGACTCCTTCCCTGTAAAAAGGTGCACAGACTTGGAGCTTGCTGACATACTGCGCATATGATTTATTAGGCTGTCTGGATGTTTTTGTAAGCCAGTGTGCCATGTGGTTGTGCAGCCCTAAGTGCTTTAGGTTTTCTATTATGTTGCCTGAAGTCCCGGGGAAAGAGCTTGATTCTGCCACATCTCCTCCAGAGTGAGGATATTTTCTTTTTGTTTTGCCTCTTGTCTTGGAGGGAATTGACTGAAATGGTCAATCTTGAGAGATGGACTGAAACCCAGAGCCTGACCTCATGGGTAAAAAAGGAAACTCAAGCTCAGACCTCTTGCACTCACTGTACCACAAATGTAGAAAATTCTCTTGCTTAAGTGCAAAATATCATCAGACCTAAAGCCAAATGAGTGATAAACTAGAACTAGACTACAACTAAACCCTTGGGTGTAACTTCTGTAAGCGCCATGTGTTCACTAGAACACCCCAGTGCCACTTTACTCCAAATTTGGATCTTAGTTGCAGTCTTAATCCAACCTGCAAACTGTGTTGATCTAATTCAGAGACCTGGCTGCGCTCAGTTGGTCCAACAGCCCTAAACTCGTTTGATCAGAAGTGACATGAACAGCAGACTTAGTTATTCTCAAAGTCTGTTACACAGCACCCCACCTCCATCTCTACTGCCACTGCACTGTCAGCAGTGTGAATAATTGCTAAAGTCCTGATTTGACTGCTTTGGAGCTATTAGCCAGCCGGCCCTTCAGATTTTTTTAATAGTATTTAATGTTATCATCTGGGCCACGGTGCTCACGAAGACAAAGCACCAATCACCAAGTTGAGACGGACACCCCTGAGTTTTCATTTCAGTGGGTCACATGACATAATGCTGTAAATAGTAAGAGAGAAAAACCTTATGTTCAGTATCTGTTTGAGTGACACCAGGGTTTGATAGATCCGTGGTGGGGAAAGACATCATTCCACTCAGGGTGCCATCCCTAGCTGTGCGTTGTGTGATGTACAACGTCTGTGAATGTGCAGCAACAGTCAAGTTTACCAGAACACCCAAAGTGGGTCGTGTTTAAGCTCCAGTTAAATATTTACCCAGCTCAGTATTCCAAGACATTCCCCCTTCTCTCTCTCTGACAGGACTTCAAGTTCAATAATGCAGCAGCTATAATCTACCTCTTTGCATTATTCCCATGAGCACACTGGCTTTTAGCATCCCTGAATATCAGAGAGGATAACCTGTGACTCACAATTAGTTTGTTTTATTGATCTTCATACAAGGCCATGCTCGGCTATGTGCTCACTGTCCTCCTTCACTCATTTTACATTCTGATCCTGCATATCCCCCTCTGCCATGTGTAGTGAAGTTGAAGGCTAGTGTCAGTCCCCATATTTCCCTCAGCCATACTCACCTCACTTCAAGTTTTAATCTGGCCATGAAAGCAGTGATGCGTATTCACAGTGACAAGCTATGCACAAACAACTGTGATTAGTACACACAAACCTGTCATCCTGTGGCATGATGCTATGATTGAGCCTCTGCTTTCATTGTCTGACAAGATAAAATGTCTAAGGGGATGCATATGTTTTCATCCTCCCAGGTTAACTCCCTGTGTATTTACCTGTGGGTTTAGCATGCCTTGCTCAATATATCTTGCTCCATGTCAATGAAATCAGAGCTTATCTGCCACAAACCCCCACACTCTTGTTCCTTAACATATTTCTGCTGGTTGCTGCAAATTGAGAAGTTCCCTCTGAGAATGTGTGCAGATTAATATTAGTCAGTCTTAGGTCCTTCCTTGTAATTTCTGGAACATTTTGCTTTCAGAGCAAACTTTTCTCTCCTAATTTCTTTGATTGTTAGATGTATTTCATGGAACATTTAGAAAGTTTAATGGCTTCCATCTTTTAATTCCAAATTTCTATACTCTAGCATTGCAGTATTACAATTGTGCTTAGTTTTTGTTAATTTCTAAAATTTTAGTTGAAGTTAAAGTTAGTTGTTTAATGCAGAAAAGTATCTGAATTGCATTGGTTATGGTGTGGAGGCCTGAATTTGAGTCTGAGTACAGGAACTGAGGAAATGATCCACTAGGGAGCCCCAACTTCTAACAAAAACATTGTGACTGATTTGATTGAAAGCCCCAAATGAATAGCTTCTCGAAAACTGGAGGAGGAGGAGAAGTAGGTGGAGAAAGAAGAGGAGGAGGAGGAAACTGCTGAGCAGTCAGAAACTACACCTGGTTCTGGGAAGCACCAGGAAAATGAACAATTGGTCAAGAGAGTGCAAAAGTAGCAACTGCACAGCTGTCTCAGGCCCCTGAGCTAAGTAAAGACCCTGAGGAGCTCGTACGCGAGAGGAGCTCAAATGTCAACCCTGAACCTTCGAAACACATCAACTCAGCTCTGGCAGTGATGGGCAAGGAGTTGCTGTTGTTGTGTCTGGCGTGACTTACAAAAGGTCTGGCCTTCAGCGGGGGCTGACAGGGAATGTGACAACAGCTGCCCGCGGAGCCTGCTTTCATGTAGCATGGGTTGAGGTGTGGTGGCAGCTGGAACAGGAGAGCGCTGGCACAGATATGCAGAGCTGATGCTGAAGAGGAGAAAACAGGAAAAACAACAGGACTCCTGCTTCTACTGTAGATTTTCCACAAAGTGATATTTATAGACTATCACAAGTAGAAATCAGAGCATCTGTCTCACAATTTCAGGAGCTTGTCATGGTATTATTCATGTTGACTTGAACAAATGTGTCTGTTGCAGCTGTCTGCAGTCTGTAAAACCTCCTAGTAATGCATAATTTGTTATGGTAACAAGCAGAGACTTTTCACATGGGAGAAAATTGTCCATGTGGTGTATTTTAAGATATAAGTGGGCAACTTTGAGAATGTGCAGCAGATGAATTCTTTGAAAAAATAGCCAAATGCTCTGTTTGAACTCAGTGAAATGTGAAGCAGCCATACCTGGTAGAAACAGGTTCCTTGTCTATAAAGTCAGAGGTATGATAAATGTATCTGAAAGTGAAACCCATGCACAAATACCTTTTTTCTCCCCAGCAGATGATTTTGGTCAGATTTTGGATTTAGCTTAATTGTATTAATTAAGCATGAGTGTAACAAATTTTATGCCAGAAAATTTCATGTGTTCAGTGCTCTCACATAATTAGATTTTTGGCAGGGAGGAAAAGCTTCTGAAACGGCAGCACAACGCCCATTCTAGGTTAAATTAAAGAGGACAAGAATAGCAGCATATTTACACTCATTTGTACTATACCTCCGCAAAACAGCACATATGAAATCAATTCAGATAGATAGCTCCATAATCATATAGACTGTATCACATCAGTCACATCATATGGGACCGAATCAATTTGCAACCAAGTGCCAATACAAGGACTGTTTGTATGCAGACATCAGAGGAACTTTAGCTGAGCCTGGAGTCTTCCATGTGAACTGGGCATCTTGAGGCCAAATGGCAGCAGAGAAGCAGGCCTGTGCTGCTAATAGACTGTCTGGGTCATGCTCTGGGTCATGTCCTCCCATCAGACTCCTAGCTTAGCATGACCTCGCACCTCGTATACACATTTACAAAGACAAAAAAACACATGGTGCTGTGTAAGACTTTGATTGCTTTTGACACTAAGGGCTTAATCTGAATTTTTTTGGTTTCACATGGCCTGTGAGCTTTAAAGTGCTTTTTAGAACAACTGTAATTAGCAAGGACATCAAGTATGGCTGCAGGAAAAGTGCTATGCACTGTGACCCTCTACACTTTTATGCATTTCATCAGTCTAATCACTGCATAATCACTTGTCCATGGCTTGCGGGGTCAAACTTCAATGTGACTTAGCCTTTGGGTTAGCAGGGGCAGTCAGACATGTGATGCAGTCTGACTCTGAAACGAGTCGTGTTTTGAAGGAGTGTTTGCAGACATGTGGCTCTGCCCTGAGAGCAGTGTCGACTAGGAGGGAGGCTGCTGGTGCTGCCAACACATTTTTTAAACCCTGTCGAGGTGATGCCGCACGGTGCACTTAATGAAGCTCATGCAGAACAAGCTGGAGTATTGATCTTCCCTTCTCATGGGTTATGCATGAAGCAGGAGCTAATTACTTTATGATATAATCTGGGACTATACACTGGAGAAAGTTCATTAAGGCAGAGTGACATGACTGTATCTTTTTTACTCTGGGTAAATGTAAGTAGTGTATACACTCAAGGTGAAGTTGATGATAAATGATAAATTGATTGAATTTTAAAGATCTTCTGAGGCAATTAGAAAACAGGCTCCAGAAATGAGCAAATAGAAAATATTAAAGCTGCAGTAGTTATTGATTTTTTTTTTTTAATTAACACTGGGTGAAATGGGTGGTTTTTAGTCAAGAGCTCACAGAGAAGTATCAGCCAACTTTTTAACTGCTGTGCATTTTAATACTTTTTTGTCTTACTGGTTTGGTTTTATTGTGTTCACTTTCGTCAGTTTTGTTTCCAGGTTCAGCAAGCTACTGTTTCTAAAAAAGAGAGAGAGAGAAACCCCTGTGTTCACCACTTAACCAGCACCAAAGAACAGACAGATGAAAAATCATTATTAAGTTGGTGAACAGAGGATCTCTAAGCAGAGCTGGTGGAGATGAAAATAGAGCTAATAGAGTATGATTTCTATTTTTTCAGTAGCCTGAAACACAACTCCAAAAGAATAATTGAATTGCTTAAATCTGCTGGGTGTTTAAATAGAAAACTCTTCATGATCATGATGCAAACTATTTAGGCTGATATAATGCCAGTTTTGTTTAAATTTGCTGTGCTGCCCCCATGAGGCCAGGAAATCAATAGATGCAGGCGTAAAGAGAATACTATTATTAGAACATTGAAGACACTGAGATGCTAAGAAAATACAGTGGGCTCCTTTATATACTTGACTGTTACTGACTTTTTTAACATCATAGAGACTGAAGTGTTATGTATCAGTGTTTCAACATACACTTTTTATTTTGTTTTATTAATGGATTAATAGGAGGTTGAGATTAGTTGTATGCAAAAACATGCAGTGAGGAAATTGTCACATTCCCTATAGCCATGAGGAAACAGTTCACATCTCTGTGTCAGGCACTGCCTCACCTACGAGGATTTCTGCCACAAGCTCATCAGTCTGAAACCTGTTTTTGGCCACTTTCGGGTGCTCATCATCTGTCAAACACTGTTACAGAGAATGATGTGTCCTCAGCTGCTTCATGTGCCTCTAAGGGGAGAGCAAAAGTAAAGTTTAAGTACAAATATGCAACAAAGTGTCTGTTGTTTTAGTTAGAGGCTGTGTGTGATAGCAAACCAACGTAGTGGTTTGATGATACAACTAAGCATGATTTCCTGTCATGCTCTTACAGACCAACAGAGCTGCGTTTGTCCTCATCTGCCCCGCATGCAGACACTTAATGCATGATAAATGTGTTTACCGCTCAATCAGTAGCAATGCGTGTAACTACTTTACATTCAGTGTGTGTTTCAGAGCCCAGAGAGCCAGCGACAAGGGCTGCCATTCAAGCACTTCACTGTGCTCATTTACAATCTGCTCTCCACATTGCCAGGCTAAGTGGTGACTGAGTGAGGCCTATTTTTAACTCCCCTCTGTAACTGGAGCACAGCACTCTCTCATTGAAATGGGTAACATGGCTTAAAAGCAGGTAGTTGTCCATCAGCAACTATGGACCGATAGTTGTAGTTTATGTTTATTTCCAATCATTTTGCCTCCACTTCTTATTTTTTCAACTCAGGCAAGTGGGCTTCAGAAAAACTATATGTATTTAAAAAAAAAAAATAAGTAGCAAGGCAATTCTGGGATCTGCACTTTACTTTAAATGTTGCTGCTTCTGGGAGCATTTAGGAGATTAACAAGGTTGTGAGACTCAGGAATCTCAGTAGCTTGTTGGGCTCACTGAGCTGGGTGCCTGCCAGCCCTTATCTGCAAACCATATCCAGGGGAAATTTTTATCACCCGTCCATTGTGTGCAAACCCAAGGGCCTGAGCAAAGAGCTCGGATAAACTTTTTTTTTTAATCTCCCTCCACTTATACTTGTGAGCCAAATACATCATCAGGAATAGGAGAGTCCAAACATTAATAAATCTTGGACTTCTCACCATCTCCATGCAGATGTTTACTTCTTGGAGATATCACTAGCTGAAATTCATTGAATTCTTCCCTGCATAAGGTCTGAGCACCTGGTGATCATCAGTCGGCTTGTAATGCCTGGCTGTGGTTCTGACCTGTCTCCACCGGGTATGAATGGAACAGATGGGCCTGGGGCTTAAGTGGGGAAGTGACTCTGCTGATGACACCTGGACATCATGAGTGTGCTTCGTGCTCCCGGAGCAGTGTGTGCCCACATACACACACTGATCTTGTAATGTAGCCAAAGGTTGGATTAGTCTCAACCAGATGGGCGTAATTAGCTGATGTGACTCTATCAAAATGCAAGTTTTTTGCTCTGAGCTGAAGTTTGAGAGTTTAGCTTTTCTGTATATTTATTCTGCTGTTTTTTTCTGTTCCTAGCAAGGCAATGGCAGAATATCAACAAAGCAATTTGATTACCTAGCATGATTCAACATGTTGGCGCTGAATGTTAAAGGATAAGGTCAGTATATTACAGAATTTCCTTTATTTGGAAAAAGTCTAAAAAAACCCTAAAACAATAATTAAGTCCATCCTTCCATGTGTTTTAACTTAGTTATCTTGTCAGCAACTCAGCTGAGCTGATTGCTCCAACTAAATCTTTAAAAACTGACTGCACAAATACACGATTGTTTTATTCATCGAAGGCTTGTTCATTCCTTTAACAAGTGGTCATTGTAATTTTAGCAAACTTTACTCAAACAGAGGTAATGAAACCATTTGTTGGGAGATTATTATGGGACAATTACTATTATTTAGTACGCACATTTTTCTCAAGTGAATATTTATCGTCAACATGAATAAAGACGGCCAACGTATTAGCTCCTCAAAAGTGAAGACAAAACATAATGATCACCCCCTGGTGTATGGTTGCACTGTAGGTCATAGTTCCAAACCCTCCATGTTAACAGAAGGGTCATGGGCCTTACTACTGTAAATAATCTGAGTATACCTCAAATAAATATTAAATAAAAAACACCAAACAGACATCTGTCATTTTAGGAAGATTATATTGTGCTGTTGTATTTTCACATGCTCATTTTTCTGATAAGTTTGGTTTTATGTTTTTATTTATGTTTTCTAAAAAAATCTCTAAAAAAATCTGAGATGAAATGTCATGGTTGACACCTAACTCTAAACAACGGTGAAGTCGAATGGCTGTATAAGGGAGACCTTGATATCATGGCTCCATCAGTTGATCACGACTGTCAAGACTCTGACTCCAAATAACATAACCAGGGCAAGAGGCAGCATCTGTTTCAGGGGTATTTTGGCTTCATTTTTGTACAGTTGGAGCAAGTCCAGACACGTCAATTGTATTTATTTGGCAACAGGACAGTGTATTGCAATTGACTCAAAATAAACTCCACTCCCCATGCCCACCGTAATGTAGGTAAATGTCAATGTACTTTTATTGTTTTTGAACAAAAATGGATATCTATGGTAGGGCCGTTACTTTTTTATTTGAGTTTTTATTAGATTAGATTGTTTAAACATGGGGGGAAAAAGTTGAATAGTCAATCTGTGTGATCTGCTTGAATTCCGAATGTATAGTCTTCAAGTGCAGCAAGTTGTTTGACCTACAGCCCAACAGAGGGAAACCCTTAAATTTCACAAACGTGTTGCATGCCCTGTTGAGTAAGCTAAGCTAATAAATACAAATGAAGGGGAATACTGGTGAGTAAAACTGTGCTGCTCAAATAATCACAATCTGTGTTTCCCTATTCAGCATTTGCCCCTTTTTATGAGGAATATCTGCTGAAACCTGACATATTTTAATCTCTCTGGTTATAACATCTGATGAAAAAAAATCCCTCTGAGCACAAATAGAATTGTATTAAACAGGCTTAAATTACATTTCCAGAAGCAGCTTAGAAGTGGTGTGTGGAGCTATTATGGATTCTTTAGTAGGGAAATTCCCCTTTGTGCGTGACACCTAAATTAATTTTGTACAAGTGACATAGATTGAATTTAATCAAACTTTACATTAGACAAAATTTAATAGTCTGTGTATTAGGCTGGGGCTTCACAGGCAATATTAAAAGAATCAATTCATTGTTTGTTTTGGTGGTTTTCATTGGATTGTTTGAAATTAACAATGCATTAAAGTAGCAACCTATCTTTTGAACAATAGAAGCAGAGTAAAAACAAAGCAGCAATGCCTGTAGAGGTTTAAATTTTATCAGAATGTGTCATTTTCCTAAGAGCACTGAAGAAGTCCCATTGTGCTCTTTTACTTTTGAACTGAACAATAAGACTGTTAAAGAAAAATAATAACAGATACTTTACCATAATCATTAATAGAGATCTTACATAGATGTAAAAGAGTTTATATAGTGAGATAAGGTTGTTAGAATCAGCTTAGAGCACTGAGGATAATTCTGCAAACTTCTTCAAACTTGGCTCACTATTCATGCAAATCTATTAAAACCCTCAGCTTTGATGAGTCATGGTGGACTGCATGAAAATAATAGTTTGCTATAGATTTTTGGACGCTGGGGTGGTAGCTTTTCAAATTAAGATATATCTGCATTAAGAAGCTGTGACACAGCACATTGTGAATAAATCTAAATATGGCAGACTTCTTCCTTAGCCTATAATGGAGATCTGTGTGATGCGAGGGACTAATGAGGCTTGCATTACACCACAGCTGGTGGAGGCCCAATTCCAACACCGGATACTGACTCAGGAGATCAGGATCAAGCCTCTGCTAAAGGCTCGTCACCTTCTAGGGACCACTATCCAGGCTGTTGCACCTTTTATGCCAACACACACACACACACACACACACACACACATGCACGCACACACTTTTGCGCATAGTAAATTTATTTGAACTGTACTATTACCTATATAAAAACAGGGACATCAATGACTTTCCATTCTACAGAAAATGTCAGCCTGTCAAATACCCCCAAAAAATTAAAGTATATCTTTAGTAAGCATCAAGTAAAGTTGCTGATTAGTAAAGGATAAAATAGAAATCTGCTGTTGATATTCATCATTCAGTAGATTGCTGATTTTTTTGATTTGCTAGATGCTATCCAACTAGATAGCAAAACTAGCAAATTAGCTAGCAACAAGTTTAGTCAGCGTGTCAGTAAAAACATGCTAACAAGTTAAGTTAGCATGTTTTTAAAACATAGCTGAACAACTTTCATGACAGTATATAATACTTAAATGTCACTGAATGTGTCCTCCAAAGGATTGTGTAGTTTTTATTGATATTGTTGGTTTTATAGACATTAAAATGTAACAATCTCAGCCAAGCACATGCTTTAGCATAAAATCAGTGACTAAACAAATGTGCACAAAATGCCACAGTACTCAATTACAGTAATTACTTAACCCTTTCACAGCCAAGCATAATATAGGCCGTCTGGATTATTTTTGTTATTTTGGCCGTAAAAGTGTCATAAAAGGAGTAATTGCTTTGCTTCCTTTTTTTCAGAATAACTTCAGCTTTCAATATCTGACAGTTTTTTTATGCATCACTGTATGTTTTGGCTTTGTAATAACAGTTGAAAGTAAAAAAAACCCAAAAAAAACGGAAGTGGATTTTTCAGGTTTTAAGTGTAAGAGAAAGTGCAAATGAACATGAACACAATATAACACAGCATAAATTTGAATTATCAACTTTAATACATATGTACAAAAATATTTTCATCCCTTGGCTTTCAGTGTCTCTTTTATTGTCTCTTTTTTCCAGGGCCCTTTTGGGCCTTTGTGGTACTGGAGGAAACAGTTGGACAAACTGTAAGAAGCGATCCATATGGCCTACCGTAGTACGCCATGTATCAACGCAAAGCTTATCTTCTCTAGTTTCGGGAGTAGTTTGAATTTTATCTCTAGCACAAACGGTTGAAGAGTTACGGTAAAATGAACTGGCCTACCGTAATACACCATGGGTGAGGGGAAAGCTCATGTTGTCTACATTCAGGAACCGTTTGGATTTTCTCTCTAGTGCAAATGGTCGCGGAGCTACGGTAATTTGAACGACGCATGCGCAGCCGTGTCGGTTCCGATACAATGGTAGTAAAAATTAATTGAAATAATTTACTGGTTAATAAGTCCTTCTTGCAAAAATTAAGTACATTTCGCATTTTTTTTGTTCTTTTAGTTTCTCCTGCTGGGAGTTTGTAATGGTAGTATATTGTTTTCATTCATGCTTAGTACAGAACATCATGTGCAGCACACGGAGTGTCAGCCAAAGGACTTCGGTGGGAAGCTAGTGTCCAGCTTGAGAGGGACAGCCGTATAGGATAACACACTCCTAATGCACAAAACACACCTGCCTTAAGTCATGCTCATATATTAATTCAAAAAGACACTCACATACATACACACACTGGGCACTGGCTGGTTATCATGTAGTAAGTTAGCTTCCCGGAAAAACAGTGGCAGCTGGAGAGACTGGACACTGCTTTGCTAAAAGGGGTTGAATAGTAAAATGCAGCAGGTCGTTGTAACATTTTGTCCCATACTCACTGTCCCACTGCACTGAATAAAGTAACGTTGCTTTAAGGCCATCAGTCCATTCCTGTTAGGCACAACATCAGTTCTGGTTGTCAAACTGAGGTAATAAGATTTGTTGATGGTAGGGTCAGGGTAGCAACTTTACACCATACAAACAAACACAAAAAGATCAATACGACAAGAACAGTTTGTGTTTCACTTAACAACAGATTATCTAGAGCCATAACCTTAATGGCTGGCTGCTACATAATAGATTTTATTTTGAAAAGCTCTTCACTAACCCCATTTTAATGATGATATTGGATGAGTTTCAATGCAATTATTGCGTCTTCAGCGAAGCCTAGTAATGTTACATTGTAATGAGTGTTGCTTTTTGAACAGCTGATTGATTTCTGCTAGCAAAGAGTCACTCTTTGAAAACTGGAAGACTTTTAAATTGCAGTTATCATTACCGTCTTGCTAGTCCTCTGCTTTTCATTTAATAATACAGAGAGACAATTGCTCTCATGGTTCTGTAATGAATTGTTGCTGTAGCTAGTGTCACGACTGTATGTGTGTTTGTTTGTGTGTGTGTATGTGTGTGGGTCAGCACCGGAAAAGTAGATTATTTTCCAGCTCTCCATATTTATTAGCCTGGGAAAACAGCTGAATGATTTTTCTTCATTCTTTTTTTTAGCTAACCCTCTCAGGGTTAGCTAAACGAACCCTCTCAGCATGAAATTATTGCTGAAATTATTGCTAGCAGTCTACAAACTGTGATATCCCCCTTGGCGTTTGGGTTGTGGGTGTTTTATCAGATTGACCCTACAGGGCAGAGGTGAGCTCTGAGGTGGACAGAAAAGCAGAGTCTGCATTAAGAAGAAATGCAACATACTGTTTGCTTTGTGCTGAACTCCAAATATAAGCATTTAAACACAAAGATGTACTGACATTTCTCTCACTGCAAGACCTAACAGCTTGAATCGACAGATCAAACACACACAGGAGTTTACAAAGCAAGCACACAATACAGGGGCAGGCTGAGGGCAAGGTGCTTAACTAAGGCTTCAGCTTGTTTTTTGGCTATGCAACTGTGTGTGTGACCTGTCACAGCTATAAAAAGGTGTGAAGTCATGGCAAGGTGACAGTGAATGTAAGGCCTAGTTTTTCCGACTAATCCCTGCAGGATGGGATGCCTGGCTCCACACATTCTCAGCCCAGTGATTATTGTTCTATTACTGCCTTTTGTATCAGCACATTCTGCTGCTTTATATAGTAATATCTGTTGTTTAATGGACGTTTTTGTGCAAAGCACATTTCTGGAGCCACCCATACCAAACATGTAGGCACTTTCCCGGTGCTGTGATGTTCTGCTTTTATCCAAAGTGCTTTCATTAGAGGGCATGCATATTTAGTATGGATGACCTCAGGAATAATGGAAACACTATCTTTGGAGGCATGAAAGCGGTGTAAGATAAACTCACCTATAGTTAGTTTGCTGCATTTCAAATGGAGAGACCTCAGTCCAGTTTTACCTTGTTGCCAGGCAATGAGAGTCCAAGGGGGGCATAGCTCACCAGCCTTTAATTTGAGCTGGGCACTACCCATTATGCTGAAGAGCAACTGAGGCTAGTTGCAACAGCTGTTTAAACTTAGATTAATTACAATGTAAGTGCTCACTAAGTGCAGATTTACTCATTACCAAATTAAAGTGATTACATTGCAAAAAATAGTTCTGATGTAGAGGTTAAATGTAACTAAGTATTCACAAATGTTAACTACCAGTTGTAATGTTGTATAGCTAATTAAACTCACGGACAAATCTTGTGTTCAGATGGATTGATATAACTGCCCTGGCGCTTGACCTAAACAATTTCGAATAATGATCTCAACTGGGACAATTTTAGACTATGTTTAAAAAGATAAAATATCTATATACCATGAATTATTGTTAGCATGTATAACAAAATAATGTTATTTGTATAGTTGGATATTTGCACCTCATGCAAATAAATGTATGATTACATACCAAGACCTCTTTAATGCTTCTTATACAAACATATATACAAATGCACCCTAAGCTTAAGTAAAATAAGTAAAAGTAAATAGTAACGGCTAATATATGGCCCCCAAAATTGTCCGAATCGGTAGTTATGTTACAGCTGGTGATGTTATTGTTACTTCTTGTTAATACTGTTGATTGCATTTGATTGAATGTTGCAAAAGATGCCTCAGGGTATGTTTGGCTTCTGCTGTGTGCATGAGGTATGATATAATGATACCTCTCTGAGGCCTGCAGCAGTCTATCGCTGTAACACACAAGAGCTCATAAGCTGCTGTAATGTCCACATCTAATTAATTTTCGGAGTATTGAACTGTTAAACTACGTCACACAAGTGGTATTGATCAATGTTTGTACTGAAGTTGCTGTTGGGGGTTGAGTGTGATGTCATGCACAGGACCCAATCAAACGGAGCGCTTGAACCAGCTGTTGTTCACTTTGTAATTAAGCACATTCAGAACATCTTTTTGTACTTTAGTCTGACAAGGCTTTGCAGTACACAGGCATCTGAATGTGTGTTGATTTTTATGTTGTTAAATGGCACTTAAGAAGTCTGACTAAAACATGACAAGTTCTTCTTACATTTGACAGCTATAAATATTTTACAGCCTTTGATGCACAACTCTTTTTTTTTTTTTGTCCTGCTCAATTGCTGCTAGACCAGGATCTCTGTTAGATGGGACAACAGCTGTGATGAGGAAAGTTTTTCAAGTGTGTAAAATAAAAAAAGAACAGTTTGTAGTCTTAAGTTGAGAGGAAATGGAATAATTTAGCTTGGTCAGGCTTTTTAGTGTTACTGCTGGAGAGAGATGGATGACCATAGAATATGGTGTCCAAAACATTGCGTGGATCACAATTTATGTTTAGGATGCTAGATGATGCTGATGCAGAGATTTAGATGAATGTGATATGTTGTAGTGAAGAATCATCTGCAGAAAATATATTTTCAAAGATCACAACAAAGTGTGACTGAAAATTCCCTTAAGAGATTCAATTATTTAAGTTTGAAGGCTAGAAACAGCACATTTATGTTTAAGCTGATGATAATTGATGTCGTTTTTATGTATAGATTTCATCAAATACTGACATCTTTGACCATTTTTATCCCTGCTTTGTTGGCAATGTGCAAAAAGCACTGAGATCTTAGGACACTCAAACAAAACTTGGCTGTTTTGTTTTGTTTTGAGTTTTTTTTTTCCAAAGGTTAATTTCAGCTTGTTATATCACAAACAAATCAGTCTAACCTACTTCTTTACCAGTTAGCTGTTTGTCCTTGGTGTATTAATTACTTAGAAATGGTGCTGCTGGCTCTGACAGACCCGCAGTGTTTGACTGTGGGTTGTTGTTTTTGTGGAAAAAGCATCCAACTAATGCCTTGCTCCTCCATTCAAAATGTCACTGTGCTCTCTGACCATAGAGCCATTTCAGTGTAGGGGAGTAAGACATTTGTGCTGAAGTCCTACTTGCTTCAACATGGGAAAAATGTACAATCCCCCTCTGGCATTAAAGCCTGAGTGTGTAGGTAGATGGAAAGAGACAAGAGGGAGGGTGGAAACAGAGGAAGATGAGACAAGAGGCGCTGTGTGTTTTCCTCCAGGCTGCCAGTTATCAGAGTGCCTTCTTCCACCAGAGCTCAGCACCATAGCTGTTAATTACCTGCAGCAATTGTTGTCATGAGCACTATGTTAATAGCTTATATTGATTATCTAGGTGGGAACACTGCATTCATAATAAAGAGAAAGAAGCAAAGAATCTTGGCTGTTATTTTCTTACCAAGTAATTTTCAGTCATTATTTTGGCATCTAAGAGAGTATTTGTTCTGCAATATGTCTATGTGCTGCCACCTTGACCTTTGCATCCTTTAGCACTGGGCATTCATGAGACGGAGGACATTCTGAGGACATCTTTCAGACAAAGGTGACATTATGACTAATTTTAAAGGTGCAGTATGCAGGATTCATGAGGATCTACGTGTAGAATATTGCAGAGATAGAAATATCAATATCTTGATTAGTGTATAATCACTTAAAAGTTGGAGTTATTGTGTGTTCACTTCCTTACTTGCCCACTTATGTTTTATTTCATAAAAGTCAAATCTTACAAGTCTCTTTACTTTAATACAATTAAGACATTGTTTAAAATTTAATAAATATTCAGGTTGATTTCAAGTTAGCTGACTTGAAATTAACCTGAATATTTATTAAATTTTAAACAATGTCTTAATTGTATTAAAGTAAAGAGACTCTGGATTTGCCACAAATGATCCAAATACAAATACCGCTACTGGCTTGATTGGTGTCAGTCTTACTTATTAGGGGGGTGCTTTTTTTGAAATATGGGCAAAGTCCGAATGTTGTCTCCTAGCTAAACATCATAAGCAGGCTCCTCTGGCGCAAATGGTAGTGATGTTTCTGAGTTAAAAAAGAAAAAATTCTTGAACTAGCATTCAACTAGCACATCGTGTGTCCCTTGCTCATCGAGCAGTCACTCAATTTCAAGACAAAGCTGAACTGTTAACCTTCAGCCTTGAAGTCACTGTGGTGATAATTGTCAGTTAAACGTCTTCTCAGTCATACAAACGTCTGTGTCTAAAGTGGTGGTGTCAGTGGTGGGACCTCCCACCCATTCCGTCCCAGAAGCCTCTTTCTTCTACCTGCTTCTGGGTCATATTTTCCACTGTGGGTTGAGGCAACAGACCATCCAGGCCCAATAGAGCCTCCATTCATTCATTGAACCAAGGGAGGGAGGTGAGAGGCTGCTCCAGTGACGACCGCTGTTCTCTTCTTCTTGTGAATAGGTGTGGATGTAAAGGTTCTGACTCATGAACTGCCCAATTTATTCGTGGATCAGAAGGGCCTGGCACTGGTTATAATCCAGACTCCAGGGAGGTTATGTAGAGTGAAAAAGAGAGAGAGAGCATTGTTGCGTGAAGGGAGACAGACCGTGCTCTGTCTGTGGTTGTTTTTAACGAGATTCTTGGTTCACGTATGTGTGTTTACTGTAAACTCTTGCTGACAGTTGAACTGAAATGCACTGATGAGCAAGGTGCTGCTCTGCTATGGAACTCAAAGAAACAAAAAAAGAGAATCTTTCACTGTCAATCCAGTATGCATTAGACTATGAATCAAAATGTGCTTTTTCTGATGAGAAGTAACAAATTGCTCTCATGCATATGTGACTTTGGCCCTGCACCATTGGCTGCCTCTTACTATATGATTAATGGTTCAGGAATGAGATGAGCGCCTGTAGCTGACAGTGGAACAATTAATACTCTGCTCTGCTGCTTTTCTCTGCAGACAGAAGGAGAGTGAGCCCCCATCACCACCCCACCACCCAGCAACTGTCAGAAAACTGCTGAACACAATGATACAGGGACAGTAAACAAGAGAAATAATCCTCCAACTAATTCCTTTTTGACCAGGAAAAGAGAACATTAAGTTACTTCAACAGTGTTCATTTTATTGTCCAGCCAGGTTGCAGAAACAGATCAAGAAAATCCCAGTTTTAAAGATCTGCAATCACATGATTGTCAGGGATAGCTTGGGAAGAGCTGATAACAACAATCCAACATAGACTCACAAACATACACACATAAACACACACACAGGCTCTTTTAACAAGCTGTAAATACACATTTAAAGTCTCTGCTGCAATGGCTGTCTGCCACCACTGCAAACTGAACGAGAATTGAATCTCCTCATAATTTTTTTGCTCATTGAAAAGCTTCATTGCTCTGGTAAAGGCAGTTTTTTTCATATGTATTTTTTTGCAATGTTAAAAAATCTTCCATTGATATTCTTTTTTTTTCAACTCTTGCTATAAAACATCAACATCTGACATGCAGCCAAGAGCTTTGCCTTCCTCAGGGAAGCAATATTTCACTTCAAGGAGCCTCTTTGCTGATTCAATCTCCTTAAATCAGATGAAAAATGAAGTGAATTCTTGCAAGTCCTGCCATAAGGAAGGTTGCTCAAGTCAGATAAACCTTTCAGCTTTTGATGCAATATTTTCAGACAGTCAGCCGATACACTTATCAAGAGGAAACCTCAGTGTTCTGCACCTATATGTCAGACTACAAGACTTCAATGGCTAGAAATATCAGAGGAGGATAGACAAAAGGGACGGGATTTTAGGTGATAGTAGCATAAAGTTTTTCTGACTTTCTCTTTGCTCTTTGCTTTCTATGAAGTGGAGGCAAAAAGCAGAGCTTGGGAAGTCATGGCTGGGTTAATGCAGAGAGGAGAGAACTAGTAAATTCCTGGAAGTAGCAGAACAGAGCAGAATTGAACCTTTTCCTTACTGAGGAATAATGGAAAAGAAAAAATCTTATTCACTGGCACTTCCTTTTGCCCAACCTTACGCCTGCCAAGACCAGGGGAGTAACTGAGGGTTTTGGCCTAGAGAATGATTTCTTTGGAGGGAGGATCAGAAAATGCCCTCTTAATCCTGTTACATCAAACTGGGTCGTGGAAAGGCTCAGTGTGTCTCAGCTGCACTGAGTTCACAGAGAGGAGAACCCAGCTTTATCTATATGTGTTTTCGTCATGCAGTCATTATCAGTTGTGAGAAAACTTCCTCTGCTTTAGCTTCATGGCGTTAAAACTTCAACTCTTACAAATTGCTTTGGTTTCTCTTCAGGTAGCCTGTTCGCTTCACATCAGATATTCAGCCCACTAATGGAGTGTCATGGGACACACTGATGGTGTCAGGCCTTATGTAGTTGTCACAATAAGTGCGTTGTTCGGTCCGAGGCCCAGCGGGAAGACCAGCATGAATCTGGCTCATCATTGACTAATAAAGTTGCAAAAGAGTACTGTTCCTTTTTCAACATTATCATTACAATGTCAGCAAATAAGTTGTACTTTAGTTCAATGTTGATAGAAAGTGGAGCAGCATCCATGCAGGTTGGTCAACTGAGCCTCAGACATAATGATCTTTTTGTATGAAGTCACCGGGAAAAGACATGAACCTGAGGGAAGCTCTGGTAAAGAAACAGAGCAAAAGCATTTCAGAATAACTCCAACTCTTTAGGTCTTTTATTGCCTTGCTCTACGGTTATTAGATTTTTACAGAATGTTGACTCAGCAAACTAACATGCTGGATTTAATTTTCATTTGACGGTCGGTTTAATTTCTAAATCATTTATAGATGCACACACACTGAGAGAAGCAAATACAGGAAATGATGCAAAAGGTCCTCAGTGTCATCACCAGTGTCTACTTCCTTTCTTTTTAAATGTTTACTATCTTAATTTTTGCCCATCATGTCTCTTATATTGTATCTGCATGTTTCCCGTGTCAACAGGCATATAAATAATTAACCTCTGAAATATTGTGCAGTACAATCACTCATGTAAAGATTGTGGCATGCAGTGGAGACCACAGTTTCACAATAATAAATCCTTAAGATATTTATATTTTCTTGTTATGATATGTTAAGCACTTCTGTTGTTCAGTCATATCATCAGGATGTCCACCAAAATAAAGTTAGCGCTAATGATAAGGGAATTGTACAGCAGAACACCTCCTAAAAATTTGAGGAAAGTAGGAAGACGTATTATTTGTGCCATGAGACAGTAGGCAGCTCTCCCTAAAAGCACAAGGGTCCTGGTTGAATGAGTTGGCATTGTCTCAGGCGCTGAAATATGATGAAACTCCAGGGGCTAACACGTGCTAGCTAGCCCATGACATGCTACTGATCTAAAGTTCCTAGAAGAACTGAGCAGTGGAAGGTTTAAGCAGTGTCATTATTGCAGAAACACAACCTGATGTCACACTGCAGTGGCAAATCAGCTGATTGGCCAATCAGACTGAGCACAGCCGAACAACTGTGCCATTAGGGAGAATAGACTTTATTTGCATTTGCAACTGGTAATTTGCATCAGTCTGAATAGCATTAAAATGCTTTTGGAACTAGGTCAAGAGGGAAAAAAACAAGATGTCCAATGTCCTAGACAAATTTCTTCTAAGAAAGACGACAGTAAATGTTTTTCTTATCTTATCTTCAGACATTGTTACAATGTATTTTGTCCTCTGATTCCAAGAAATGTTATCTCGAACAGATTTATTATTTGCGAGGTAGTTGCAATTTTGAGCCACAGATATGAGCCATCTGTATCTGTCTGTGTGAGGTAGGCCATATCAAAGGATCGCTCAGTGAATCTACTGGTTTTTTCCTCACCCTCAGGTGGGAGAAGTTTCAGCACACGGGCTGATACTCAATGACAGTCTGTCCACTCTTTCATATTCCACCTGGAGCTTCACAACGAGGTCATTGTTTTTCTCTCCGCCTGGCTGCTATCGGTCTCTCCGTCATCTCTCAGGGGATGTTTGCAGGGCTTCTGTTTCACTGAGATTCAGTACCAGGGGAAAGAGTGTTGGCATAAAGTGCCGTTGTTTCTCTGCCAAGGGTGCAGCGCCACACTCTTCCTCACTGATGAGATCCAGTTTTTTTGGATGTCAGAGTGAACCTTTGGTGCCTGGGATGTTGGGATGGGTTTGGCTCTAATAGGTCCCAACTTTTCCCTCCCTAATGGTTCTTGTAGATACGCAGTTGAAAGGGGAGTTTGTTTTACTTCATGGATCCATGAGAGCAAACAACCTTTATCATGACTTAGCTGAGTGTTGTTGTCATGCTTTTATGGCATTGCTTAAATTTTATGGTATATTTAATCCTGCTTGTCTTGTGTTGAGGATAATAATTGTGTCATAAAAGAGCACAGATACTAATTATTTTCACATTTAATTTAAGCATTTATCTTTTGATGTTTTAGCCATGATAGCAGCAAGGCTGTAGGGGTGGCAGTGATCATTGGGTTGGTCTACTGCACTGGTCTATACTAAAATATATTAAAAATATTAGTCATGAGTGTTTCCAACAAGGTAAACTGTGACATTTTTAGTGATTTGGTCACATAAGTCAAATTTGTTTTTTTTTTAATATTGAGCAAAAAGCTAATGGATGAATTCCCAGTAGCCTCCGCTACACTTAGTTTTTCTTACTTATTAGCAGATGTTACCAGGTTAATAAGCTAAACTAGTAAAAATACAACATAGTACTAGCTGAACATCCATTTGGGAGCCTTATTATTGTGAACATTAGCAAGCTGGTATGAGCATTATCTTAAATGATCCTTGTGTCTCAGTCCAGTCTCTCAGAGCTGTTAGCACAGCTGTAGCCTTGTTTCAATGTATTCACAGTTTTCTGGGTTTCGCAGGAAGCTTTACAGAACCATGATGCCTTTTTGTATATTTTTTTTTATTTTGAGAATGAATTATTGAGGCAGAAAATAAAGACTCATAATTTTTTTTGGCTTAAGATATCAGTGGATATTGATTATTGGCACATCTAACAGCCATCAACAGCCTCAGCATGGAAACCAAATTGTCTGGCTTTAAAATCCCAAATCAGTTTAACTGGCTCATTAAATGTGTACTCTTCTGTTTTTCATGGTGAACTTACCAGGTCAGTCCATAAAAAGAAAATGAGGCCTTTTAAGAAAGCCAGGGACGCTGTCCCACACGAAGATACCCCCGGCTTTTTCCTTCTTTTTGTATGTTGCAGAGCTGACACAGCCCATGCATGACACATTGTGTCCACAACAAAAGCCAAGACCACACAGGCTGAACCAAATTCATATTTAGAAAAGGTCGTGATTGTGCTCATGTGAATAGCTGGCTCCTCAGACTACCCCGAGGGCCTGTCAACCTTAAACAACATAAAACATTTGGACTGCTACAATAGAATTTATGTCTGCTTGCTCTCTGGCTCATCCACCCACTTACAGCGATGGGAGTGGAGGGATTTCTCTTCCTACATTTTTCAAGGCTGAATCCAGACCTCACTTGTTCTTAGGAGAAATTGTTTTCATTACAGCTTCTCAAACAGCGCCCTGAGCCATTCCATCAGTGTGATAGGGTAAACTTGGTGGTATTGAAAACAAGACAAATTGGTTTGTGGCCCAGGGGAAAAAGTATAATTAGCAGAGCTCAAACTCGGTTGCTTTCATCAGAGCTTTGGTTTGTTGTAGTGTGCTTAGGCCATTATGACCCTGTACTCAAAGGGTGTGATCAATCCATCTGGTGGCTGCTGTCAAAGCCATATTTGCACCATATTGTCCCGTCACTCAGTGTTCACCAGGTGTTGCCTTGTCTGATGGGCCTCTCAGCATTTCAAAAGGCCTTGAGAATGAAAATTTAAAAAAAAAACACAGGAAAGTCTAGAGAAAATCTTATAAATCTCCTTCTCCTAACTTCCCCTTCTGCCTCTTCCTACTCTGATTTCAATGCTTTTCTGTCATCCGTGTTGCTCAAGCACTCTGTGTGAACTTTGATAGGGCTTTTCTTTAGGACTTTATGGGATCAAGGAAATCTTCACTCTGTAGCCCCAATTGGTGATGACTCACCCACATACAACAGGTTTTGAACTGAAGATGATGAAAAATAATAGAGCTGATAATAACTCAGCACATTCAGAAATACCCTGACTACATTCTGTCTTTTGTTAACTTTTTGTTTGAGGACAAAAAAAAGTTTTTCTATTCCTGGCATACAGATGGGGACTCCAAGGTCCAGCTTTGAATAAGACTTGAAACGGGTTGAATTAGCTCCTAGATTCTCTGTCCTTATCTCTGCTGGTCTTAATAAAAGTTTAAAATCCTAATCTGTATTTATACTGTTATATCAATTCCCATTTCTAATAATTAGGTCAATGTATATGTAGTTTTTATGTCTAGGTCATATATTCCCATGTCATCCATCTGTCTTTGTCTCCGTCTGTATGTCCCAGTCTTGTAAGCATGATTTTCTAGAACACCAGAGAAAAAATCTTCAAATTTAATTCAATTTCAATTCAATTCAATTTTATTTATATAGCGTCAAATCACAACAAAGTTGTCTCAAGACACTTTACATA
>JAQMCX010000047.1:3402246-3446303 GCA_029814765.1 Acanthurus leucopareius
GTTGTCTCAAGACACTTTACATATAGAGCATGTCAAGACCACACTCTATAAATACATTTATATTTTAAATTTACAGGGACCCAACAATTGAAAGCAGTTCTCACATGAGCAAGCACTTGGCGACAGTGGCGAGGAAAAACTTCCTTTTAACAGGCAGAAAGTAATTTAGCGTTCATATATAACTTGGAAAAAAAGGATGAACTGATTAGATTTTGGTGGTCAAAGGTCAACATCAGTGACCTCACAAAAACATGCTTTTGGCCATTACTCAGTATTATGAAGTTTCATACAACTCAAAACTTCTCTGTGACATCAGAATGATCTGCAAGAACGTTTCTCTGGCCATTATACAACACCGTAACTCAGGAACAAAGGTGAGATTGCAACACCTTTTAACATCTAAGGATATATCAAAAAGAGGCACATGGGTTAGGGGTTTTTTTACCCACAGCTACCCATGCCCTTCCATCAAATTAGCTCTGGTTCTTGCCACAAGCTTCCTCGCCTGCTCTTCATCCTCAGACTTTGGTGCTCCCAAGGCAGACTGTGTCCAGCTAGCTTACTTACTACAAAGGTCAAAGAAGTAACACGCATGCACCTGCACTTCAAAGTCAGAGCTTAACTCTATCAAATGATGCAGAGTGAGAAGGAAAGACAGGGAGGGTTGAAGAAGGTGGACTATTGCATGCAATGTTTCAGTAAGCAATTATAAACTTACTCTGGATGCTGCTTTATCATTTTTTGACTCACTTTCAGAGGAAAATATTTTCCAGTAAGCTGACCAAACACACTTCCTATGATCTGATCTTTTGAGACAGCATTTTTCTTGTTTAAATTTGTTCACTGGAAATCATACATGCCAATGCAGTGAGAACTACCCCTTTTTGTCTAGGTATGCAACTAACAGAGCAATATCGACATTCATCATTTATATGATGTCTCATCTTTGGCTCCCTGAAGAATGTACTTCCAATTTGTCTCTCTTTTTAGCTTTTTTGGTCTTAACCAACTCCTGATAGAAATATCTGGCTGGTGAGCTGCTTAAGGCTGATGTCACCAGCTAGTTCCAAACTTTGTCTTTTTGCTGTTTGATGCAGATAAGGTAGCGCAGCTGCCTTTTTAAGAAGGAAACGTGAGATTGGTAGACTCGACTTAAACAGTTATGATGTGAGATTGAAAATGAGAAGAGTTGATGGTTGCAAAAACAGTCAAGAGAACTGAATAGAAGTGGTTTGTAAATAGAAGTGATCTCTGGCACACTACATGTTGACACTTATATAATTATTATAATGGAAATACTTGTTAATGCAGCTTTAAATCATAATACTTCTCTTCCTCAGCTGTTGGGTGTGACTAGTGATTTCAGGTCCTGACATTTGTGGGTGTACTTTAGCAATCATCTCAAGTTTTTACTTTGCAGAAAAACGTTCTAATACATTGAATAAGAAGCACCAAATAGCCATTGTGTTTGAGCATGCCTAGTCACACACAGCACACTTTCCGGGGGAAGGGTGGTGAAAGCTGTGGTTTCTTAAGTGGTTTTCCTCATACCGATTTTCACAACTCATTCAGAGCTCAATGCTTTTGTTTCTCCTGCTAATCCAGGAAAGGCAGAGAAAAGAGAGAAAAACAGGAAAAAAAATATACAGTAAAGAGTGGGAGAGGAGACTGAGGGTTGGGATTCTATTGGGTGGATTGGAGAGGATTTGGTCCTTTAAATAGAAGGACCTGTTCATCTGGGATTAGTAGGAAGCAGAGCTCTATTTCAGTTCAGTGGGGATGGGTGTGAAGCAGATTCCCTCTGCTTTTGTTTGGGGTTGTGGTGTGTGAGAAGTTGCTCTGTGGGTTGATACCGGGGTACTGCTGCTGCAGATGCCTGAACCAACTGGGAGAAGCTCTCTCCTCCCTCGGCAAATGCCATTAAGATGCCACTGAAGGAAACACTTACTGATCACTGGCTATCAGCAGAACCACCGCTGAGCTCCCAGATCCAAATGTTTATGTAACTGTGCTGATTACAAGTGCGACTGTGCTGAATAAAGCACGCCTTTCCTTGTTGTGTTCAAGTTAAATTAGGGGTTGTGACTTAACTTACACGGTCCTGTAAGGTGGACTGGATATCAGAGGAGCTGTTGGCTGTGCAGATCACAAATCACAACAGGTAAAATGAGGTCAAATGCTTTATTAGCACTGGTATGAATATGACAGCAGGGCTGTTTGGAAGTATATACAGATTATATACGGTTGTGACAGTTACAGGTGACCACAAGCATAAAAATGCATTTGATCATGTTTTACTTTTCTTCGACAGCCAGCGGCCAGTTAGTCAAGCTAAGCATGTAGACTGGAACCAGCTACCCTGATCCAGTGATAACAGAATCCACCTATTAGCATCTGTTAGTTTTATTATAAAAAATATTGCATCTTGTTTGCTTATCAGTGCAAAAATTGAAGTCTAAAAATTAAATTTGACATTTCACAGTTATTTGCCTGACTAGTGCTTCCCAAAGTGTTGGCTCTGGCCCCCTGCTGGGCCTTAAAGGTAAAGCAGGTGGGCCACACATAGAAAGGTTCAGTCAAATCAATCAAATAAATATTCTTTGATCAAAGGGGAAGAAAACGTCTCCAGATCTTTGTTGCATTCTGCTGTGTTCCTTTCTTTCAACCCCTGCCTGTATCGCACATTAATATTAAATTTATTTTCCCTCTGTTATTTGCACATCAGATTGTAACAACATGAAGCAAAATATTACCTCGATCTAAGGTCATTTAAATGCGATTAGAACAACACTTATTTGTCAAACTGACATTAATTCAAAAAGGGTTGAACTGCTTTTGTCAGTCTAACTCCTCTAGAACATATCAAAATGGATTTTAGGCTTTTTCTTTAAATATCAGGGTCTAATTGTTTTCAGAGCATTGGCTGGCCCCACCCAGCATACTCGAGGATTTTTTCGGCTGGCTTCAAACAGAATAAATCACAGATGACTCTACTCCACCTATAATTGGGTTAGCTGGTGTATTTATAGACAGAACCTGTATTTCCAAACACATTAAAACACCAAACACGACAAGTTGCACTAAATGGCATGAATTGTGCCCTAAGTAAACACCAGCTAATATCAGTTTCTCTCGTTAGCGTCGTGTGAAAAGACCTTTTATAACATCAACCAGAAAAACACTCAGCTGCTGTTCATGTCTAAGCTGTGATGAATCTGCAAAAAGGAAGAAAATGACACACAGTCAGTAACTCTACATAGCTGTGGAAGAGCAAATAAATCTTTATCCTTCTCACCTTCTCTGGGGTTTTACTCTCAGAGTAACAGGAGATGATATGGTGAATGAGCAAAATACATTTATCTTAATAAAGACCATCAGTCTTCATTACAACATGTCACCAACTTGCTACACCCCAGCACTGCATCAAGCTTTTCAGCAAAAGATAGGCACGAGTCGTTTAACAACTCAGTAATGAAATCCTGCACCCTTAATGTTAATTTGTTGTTATTGTAAAAGCCTGGCAGAGCAGCCCTCGAGTCCCCCCTTATTGAATCAGCTGTGACCTGACATCAGCATTTAACCCAGCATATGGATCCATCCAGGCTCCTGCTGCTCTGACTATCTAGCTCTTGCCTGCCGCGGCCACAGGGAGACAGACCTCAACAGCCCCTGTAAGCGGATCAGACCATACATATTGCACCACAATTTCATTAAGGGTCAAAATTCGTAGGGCTGTCAGCACCGTAATAAACTCCCCAGTGCAGCCGAAGCAGATGGTGCGACCCTAATGTCAAGAGAGAGGTAGAGGAATCCCCTTAATAAGAGAAGTAGGCTAGCAGTAGGCGCTTTAGATAACTCCTGCCTTTTCATATGATATACACAAGACGCTTTGGTGTGTTTGGTGTGCCAGATGAAATTGTGAATCTCAGTTTGACTTTTCAGGGAGTAAGAGGGCCATTCTTTTCATTTTTCTTAGTTGAGAAAATAACAGAGCAATCACTCAACTCACATCTTTAATTTAAATTGCAATTTATTTTTGATCTCATTGAACATTAAAAATTGGCTTTGAACATGCTGAAATATTTTTGAAAAAAATCAGGCCTTGAATGATTGTTTCCACTCTGACTGAAAAGTTAATAGTAGGTTTATAGTTTAGATTATTTCTGATAAACTTTTTCCTGAGGCCGTTAGTTTCGGTTGCTTCACCCATGAAGCTTTCAATCTATGACATACATGCATTTTATGCCAATATCAACTGTAGCTAGAGCCCATTTTAGCCTCTGAATGGGTTGAAAATTTCCAAAAAGTTAAAAATTTTTTGGGGTAATCATTTTCAAAATGAAAGCCCCTTTTAAAAGGGTGTAGCCTAGATGAGAACAGTATGCAATGCTTGGTGAGCATCGTAGGTAATGAGCTAGTTAGCTGGACAAACTAACAATTGTGGCTTACATTAGAGTTGATAAATCCTGTAGATCAGTTTTCTTTGATTGCCCTCTTGTGTGCCTAATGCACACTGCTGAGGCATGCAGAGAAAAGCCTGCTAGTATAGTTATGGTTGCTGCTGTACGCCATGATTGGACAGTTGTGGTACTCTCATTTAGGTTTCTTTGCACCTTAAAGTATTTGTCTCTTGTGTTTTTTTTGGTGGTGGTGGCGTTTTTCTTTTATTTTATAGGACAGCTGAGAGTAGATTGTAAGTGGGGAGAGAGAGAGGGGGTAGTGACACGCAGCAAATAAATGGTTGGAGCCGGAGTCAAACATGCGACCGATACATGGAGGACGAAGCCTCCGCACATGGGACACCTGCGCTACCAATTGAGCTAAACTCTGTATTTGTCTCCTGTTGTTAGAATGTTAGAATGGAACCAGACTTTGTTGGATCTGATCTGGAGCAGGCACACTGACATTTTGTCTCTCCAAGTCAGACCACCTACACATGAGATGATCGACTGTGACACAATCCCTGCTTCCCCTTTATGCTGAATGCCACCTTGGTGCCTTTAACATTGCCACAGGGAACATTTTTAGCCCAACCTCGTTTAAAGGCTATCCATCAGGCTTATGTTTCAAGTCAGCAGGTTCAGAAATGCTCCCTTGGAAAGAATGGGTGCTCAATGGAGTCTACATCACAGATGGGGCTCTTTTTTTGGGGTGTTGGAGCCTGTATGCTGCAACTGTCTCTGTGATAATTTAACATCAGTGGCCTATATTTACATCTGTCCACCAGCAACAAGTTTGCCAATTTAGCAAGGCTCATTGAGCAGTTGCGTGTGAATTAGCATCGGTGTGAAAGAACATATTGATGCGCTCCATGAAATGCTCAGACTGCTGTAATAAAAATTGTGCAACCACTCAGCGTAAGCGTGAATGTGCCCAGTTATGTATGTGCAGTCATGCCATTCTCTGCTATGACTAGATGTATGTTGGAGCTACAGGGATTGCATTGAAGACAGGTCAGCCCAGTTTATCAACCCTCCCACCCTCTGTCTGTCCCTCTCTTTGTCCCCAAGTTCCCAGAGAACACTGGTGGAATTCTTTCCAGTGCTACCAGCCTCTGTTGCTAAAAGGAATCATTGTCTTGTCTTGTTGAAGCTCTGTAAATCAATGGGACTCTTTGTTCTCTCTGCAGCATATAGGACATGGAGCCCCGGCCTGCACTAATGTGTCATGATCTTGGCCTGACACATGTTTGTCTCCTGTGCTTGCAAAAACACAACCAGCAGATAGTCACATTTCATCCCAAACCCTTGAAGCAATCCAAACAAAGAAGGAACAGGGTACTGTGATATCACAGAGCTGCCATATTCCATCTCCTCAGAGATTCCATATCCCACTTTCTCTCTATTTCTTCTAGCCTGCTTCCACATGTGCAGGCAAGCTCACCATGATCAGTGCATATGCTTTGTGTGGATTTGCTTTCACAACAATAAGCAAATACGTGTACTCTTGCTTTTAAAAAGGGTGTGTGGATGTTCATGAATTCAGTTTTGTGTGTATGTGGGTGCGTGTGTGTGTGTGTTCAGCCTCCTCCCAGTCCCCGAGCTGATCTAGATTACCTTCGTTGCCGGATTAAAAGAAAAAAAAAAGAAAAATCTCCCATTTGACAATATTCCTACAGATGTGAAGGGGCCACTGATGAGTTCCTTCAATAGGAGGGAGAAGAGAAGGTTTGAGGAGGCAGAGGAGGAGGGGAGGCTCTTCAAGGAAGTTTAGTTAAAGCACCTTCGTCAGCTCTGGGGCTCATGATGGATGAAGAGGAACAACTGAGGGAGGGAGGAAGGCTAGGGGATGGAGCTCGAGCTCAACGTGAAGGACAATCTGGCCTCCTGTTCAGCATACACATCAATGCAACGCAGACAAAAAAAGACACTGAAGATGGGCTTATTTCATGTTAAGTCAGGAAGCAATTCAGGAAGGAGATTCTTCTGAAAGGCCCCAAGGTAGATTGCTTTTGAAGAGAAAGCTTCTCAAATCCAAAGATGCTCAAATTTAATTCAGTTCTCCTGTGTAAATCCCTGAAGCCCTGTCATGACTCAATTTACATTTTCAGTGGAGTGAATTTAAAGTTGCTGCTTGTATTTTGACATCAATAAATCATTACCACATTTGTTTATAGACAGAAAGAAACCAACAGATTGGCAGCTTCTGTGGGTCTTAACTGGATTCTGCATTTCATGCCAGCTGGCTGGTTTTGTTGGGATATGTGCTTCGTAGCATCAACTTTCACTGATGGTACAAAACAGGATTAGGAGGTAGAGTTTGTTGGTATTGTTAATTATGATGGTGTGTAGATTTTGTTTCCACTGGACAGATCTAGAGTAACCGCCCCACAAGTCTTTATGCAAAAATAACTAAAGATAAGCAAAGCTAATGACTTTCTTGCTGTAGCATTGTATTTATTAGACATCAACATGTTGTCAGTGTTTTTGTCAAAGTTTCAGCAAAAAATAGATACATTTGATACACTTGATGATATTGCAATAATTAAAGCTGCTAAAAAGGGGTGTCGAAAAAAATCAGTTTATAAAAAAATTCAGATTTTAAAAACTCACACAGCAGCAGCACCAGAAAACATGGATGTGCTAAAACTGTCCTGTAACCCTCGACATCATCTTCAAAAGCTTTTTTTGATTCAACAACTTAAAAAAAGCATGAAGTACATTCAGAACTTTCTAAACCACCGGCCAAAGACTAACATTAATGAAATGGAAGGGACCAGCTGACAGAGACACACTGCAGCGTTAAACAAGTTAAACTCACTCTGAAGTGGGAAAAAAAAAAAATTATTCACCTCAAAAAGCCTGCGTCCACTCAGCATCTTGTTCAAAGATGGCTTTCTTTGGAGCTGTCAGTGCAGCAGAAACGCTGCTCTCCACTTCTAGAGACATAAATCATTAATTAATGCTGTTAACTTTTAAAACATAAAGGCTGCCGATGATGTATCTTAATTACCAGTCATGTCAGTGGACTAAGGACACCAGTCAATGGCCTAGCACACAGTGTACTGGAGCAACTGAAAATAGCGTCCCCCTTTCCATTCATTCAACCAAGAACTGGTTTTAAATTGAGAATTTATTTGAATCCAAAGAAGTTTTACAGCCCTACATTAAACTGTTTTTACATTAGTTTATAGGTAAGTTAGTTAGTGAGAGTGCGTGCTGGTCCTCAAAGCAATAATTAGCACCTTTTCAATTAAATACACACATGCACTCCTACACAAACCATAGCTTTTCTCCACCTATAACAGCAGGCATCAGAATAAGAGCCACGAGGAAGCACATCTGGATATCAGCGGTGGGAGAGAATGCCTGATCTCAGACCTGCTCTGTCATAATACATCAGGCATGTGGGCTGCTGTGGAGGCTAGGCTATTATGGAGCCCTCCACCACACCACAGAAACCTCCCTTCAAAGTCTGAGGCCATGCACTGCACATGCAATGCAGCCCCATACTGTAAATGAAAGAAAAGTAAGGTCCACTATGCTTTGAAAATCCTGTGAGGCAGAAATGTTACACCCAGTTCTCTCAACAAAGGCTTTTTTGTGCTGTGCTGAAACTTTAAAGCTGTGTGTGTCTCTTATTTTTATTTAAGCATTCACCTCTCTCAGACATTCTCAGACTATTTTTAAACCTTATGAAATCATATATGATAAGAGATGTCCATCTTCATTTCAACTTTTATATCACATTTGTAATACTCAGCATAATGTTTGTTAGTGTTGCTCAGCAACACTGTCCCAGCCTCCCTCACTGAGCACCACGGTGCTTGGTGCTAAAGATATATACGAGCGTGATTAATATGACTGTGGATTCAATCTTTTTTCACATCTGTCAGGAGCTGCATTGAACTGAAAAGCGTAGCATTATGAGACGCACATGGACAATCGTTTAGGATTAAAAAATGTAATATTCCACATAGGCTCAGAATATCCAATAACATTGACCATGATGTCAGATCTGTTAGAGGTGAGCAGGAGCCAAATCACTCTGAGCTGAAAGAAGGGTACCTCAGTTCTAGTCAGAGCAGGGTTCTGTGTGTGTGTGTGTGTGTGTGTGTGTGTGTGTGTGTGTGTTTGTGTGTGTGTGTGTGTGTGTGTGTGTGCGTGCGCGCGTGTGTGTGTGAGTGTAACGATCTTAGTGTGCCATTAAGTCAATGTATCAACCGTATTTACCGTTGCAGGTAAATTAAAGTTAATGAACTCATTTAGTTCACTGTGAGGCTGGATGTGACTGATGTTTCTGCAGTATGTACTGATAAAGTGAAGTACAAGGTGAGCTCATTACTAAGTTAATTAGCTGTCCCTGAACTCTTCTTGTGCTATAATACACCTCCACTAATACTGAGGCCACGGTGGCTGCTGCTCAGCAAAAGAACTAAAGACGACTGCAATATTGACTCTCCTTCACTGAATACAGTAGTTACACATTAAAACCTTCTACCAAAACAACGGCTCCTCATAGTTTCCTGTTAAGTTTATGACACTTATTGCGATCTTTTTACTCTTAAAAGGGCTTTTACCTATAGGCTTTTACCATGACTGTCAAAAGAATTGTTCAGCTACATGACAGTGGCTTACAAATAAATGTTCTATGTTAGGAGTTAACAGATGATTCAGTATTAAAATAAAGAGGCAAAACTTTAATGTTATGTGTTTTCTGAAACAGGTCAGTTCATGAGCAGACTGATTGTTAGCCAACCAGATGCTTTACTTTGCTTCATAAGCTAGTTATAATTTAATTACAACTCTGTTTTCATCACTAATGAAATGATTGGCTTTCAAATCAAACAATACACATAAACAAACTCTTATTCCAAGCTTTCAACCAAATCCAAAGCCATAAAATGCTTTTTTACGATGCCTGAAATTTGTGGCTCTTAAATATGGCTGCATTTGGCTTCAGCAGAAAAACATACAATATTGGGCATTGTTTTGCTTTGTTTTTTGACTCTGTATCACAAGTTTCTAATTTCTGCATACCTTGCCTCAGAAGTTGCATCCATACAAGCCACTATGGGATAATTCCCAAAACTTACCCTGCCTTTTTGTCTCTGACTTGATGCTTTGGCTGTAAGGTAGAAGAAATAAGTGTGGACATCTGCTTTTATTTTATTATACCAGTTGATTTTGTGCCATCCATCTCTGCCAGCCTCTGTACCAGCCAGTGTCTCTGTGCGTATGTGTGTGTGTGTGTGTGTGTGTGTGTGTGTGTGTGTGTGTGTGTGTGTACATTAAACCAATTGATGAACAGTTCATTAAGCTGATTGGCTCTGCAGGGGTACACAAGCATCCAGCAACATCAAGTGGATTTATAATACAACCAGAATGTGCTGTGGCTTGATGCCAGCTGCGTCAGCGGTCTAGCATGACTCTGCAGCCTATGTGATAAATATTCTACTGGGGGTACTTATTTATAAATGTAAAAAATACATTACAATTACTGTTAGTCACCGAGATGGTTGAGGTGTGTTTACATAGTGACTGCTATTGTGCTACCCATTTAATGGGTTAGTTATGTAATTAGGGTGAATTAGTGGGAAGGACAGGCTTGAGCTATGAAAACGATGCTGTTTGCCCATGCCTTTTAATCAGTGGTGTTTGGAAAGGTGGATGCGTGTTGTACTGTAAATATTACCAGGACCAGAAGGCTGGCAAGCAGCTGATCCACCAGCGAATGCCAACACTGACCGCAGAGAAGCAACATGAGTGTACAAAGCTTGGTGTGAGTGTGTGTGTGTCTATGTGTGTTTGACTTAAATTTATCAGAGTTTTTATTGACCGGCTTTTCTGACAGCTCTTCATATTCATGCAACTCTCTGCATCAGTTATCATCAGCCTCAGTCCTCAGTTATTGATTTTAATGCTGCACCTCTAAAACCCACATTAGTCAAACTCCAAACACAAGGCGGGTGTACTACACACTATGTTGCCCCCCAGTGTGTGTGTTCAAGTTATAACCTTATATGACTACTTATTTCTGTTTTCATGTGCACTGCATCTAAGATTAAGCTTTCTAAAATCTCCACACTGTGTGCAGCAGACTGAGCTGATTGCTCTGTTCGGTGGAGAGCAGCTTGTGTGTGTGCGTATGTGTGCTCGTCCAGTCCTAGCCCAACCATGGCCTGCTGCGGAAAGTGAGAAGAGAATTGGACTGACCTCACTGGTGTGGATGGAGGTAGGTTGCAGATGGCGCTTGCAGATAAATAAGCATAGCAGTCATAACTGTGTTGGAGAGAGCGAGGGGCTAGGCGGTGGAAGGTCATTGTACAATTAAGGCATGGGCATTAAGGTCAGCAATTTGTGTCGCTTGTTAAAACTTGTTCAGGGCTTTTAGTTTATCTGACTTCTATGTTCTGCCTGTGTGTGTGTGTGCGTGTCTGTGTATCTGTCTACCATCTGCTGTATTTCTGGAGTACCTCCTCAGGTTTCAGCTCAGCTCCCCTTATCTGTCTTCTTCTTAGAACTACTACGTCTTCACCCACAGGGTGCTGGTAGAGGGTATTTGGCAGCGGTGCCCTTTGCTTTGGCAGTGAATTAATCTACAATTACTAAATGCCCTGACTGGCCTGTAAGTTAGATGTGTTGGATTAAAAAAAACAGGGACTTAAATCTTTTTATTTTTAGATTTGCTTATTTTTTATTTGAAAATAAAAAAAATGAAAGTTTTCTAGAACATGATGGATAGATAGAAAAGGATTTTTAAAACACATAAAAATAACTCAAGGCTTCCTACAAGCTTTTTCAGAGACCTTCACCAGTGAAAGGTGTATGCTCATATGTCATGGAGTTGGTTCACTACTATTTGTAAAGATCATACTTGACCATGGATCTTTACGTAAACTGCATTTGAAATATGGTCAGATGAAAGGGGGCACACATCTTCACAATTTATGTTCTAGATCTTATCTCCCTAAAATTGCATTTTTGTACATAAGATCATAACAGCTGTTAAAAGGCAAAAAATTGTGCTGAAACCGTTTTAAGGAAATACCTGGGATCCGTGGATTTGGTCTCCAAGGCATAGTAAATCCATATAAATGCTTAACATTGACTTTGGTGAACAAATTTGCCATCCTGACGATGAAAATGGAGAATTTGAAAGAGAAAAGATTATTAGCTTATTAGCTACGTGCGTGACACCTTTTAGAGAACTCAACTCTGTATTACTGTAAAACTTTCCAAAGAAGAGGCTTGTTTTTGAAAAAAATTATCTGTATTAACTTATTGTCCCATTAATAACTAACAAGCCTGGTAGGAGTTGGCAAGCTAGCTTGTTTGGAGAGTTGTTGTGGCTAACTAGCATTACTGTCTTGGCAGGCTAGTGTGTTAGCGGTTAGTTTTCCAGCTACAGTAGCTACCCAGCTCTGCAAGGGGTCACTCCATTGCCAAGTCTATGAAACTAATATTTAGAAAGCACATGTGGATAAATTTCACTTTGCCATATTAACGTTTACGTTTTCCATGCAGTGGATGCAATAAATTCCTGAGCGTCTAAGGTAGTGCCACCCGAGTCTTTATGGAGAATGCAACATATTGTCTCAGGTCGTATTTACACCAGCACCCATTTACTTAAAAACAGGGTGCTGAAACAGACTAAAACCCTCAGTCTGTCGGCCCTTTGAGTCATAACTCCTGAAGCTCTTGACAGTGGCCATACATGCAGTTCACCGTGCTCGGGGCTTAGGATAAGAGTTGCTAGGAATGTGACACAAGGCAAGCCAACTTCTGCAGCATTGCTTTGCCCCTGTACATATCAGCCTGGCAACTGGGAGAGCAGCCCAAACAGTTGTCAGAAGCGAAGGGAATCGATGTTAGCTGAATCTGCCCACTCATCCCTCAACCAAAGCCAATAACCAGATCTGGTTTCATACAGATGCATGTTTTAAACCAGCAGGGCTTAATATGCCCACATACAGAGGCAACAGTTGCTTGGACTGAGTGGACTTTCCTTGCTCTTGTGGTCTAAATGCCCACAGATATTTACTGTGCTTGTCTCGTTAATCCTCAGCGTCTTTAGCCCCATAAGCCTCATTTATTCCAACTGACCCATGGCACTGTTTCCAGTTTCCCACGGGGAGCCTGAAAAACAGACAGCACATGTGTCATCACCCCTTGGGGAGATTACACTACATGCCAGCCAACACAACCCACTGTGTTTGTGAATGCTTGTGCATGAGTGTGTTTGCTGTGCCAATTTATGAACACATGTCAGTGTAAACTCTTTTTTACCAGGAAAAGTGATTGACATTTGTTTTTTGGATTATGAGAACAGACGTTGTTGATTTTTTGGAGGTTTATTAGAGCATGGAGGGACATTTTAAGTGTGTGTAAAGCTCATTCTTCCCCCACATGGAAAAATTTGCAAGTGTTATATCTTCTCCCACAAACACTTACCCACATCAAGAGGAAACTCTTCAGGGAAAGTGAATTAAGTTTTGTAATCCTGTGTTACAGTCAGTGCCAGTTTAACTCAGTTTCAGTCGGATGACTATTCATCATGCTTTTTAATATTGCAACTTTTGATTTAAATGAATTTCTTGAGCTCAAAGGTATGTTATGTCCCAGCTCTTAAGATAACTTAGGAATTAAATTGCTCATTTAAATACAAGCCTCATAGGTATGTAACCAGGGAATGTTTGTAATAGTATCAGATTATAATCACTGGGCTTATTTATATTGGAGTGTTATTTAGTGTGGTAAGCTGCTAAGACTACATTTGTGGCTAAGAGGAAGTAGAAACATGTTTCGTAATGGAACAGTTTTCCTGCTTTCTTTTTCCTACAGAGAATAATAACAGGATTTTATGAATATGTAAATTAAAAAAGGTCAGTGTTGGCAGGGCGAGGCATTTTATTTGATTTCAAATGGAACTCTTATGCAATTATGAACATGCAAATTACATTGAGCTATGAGCTGAAATACAGATAAGATGCACGACGGCCTGCGGCTGCACAGGTCCCTCTTCTGTTCTGTTGTCTAAGAGTGAAGTAAACAGCTCCCTAAAGGTTATCTCCTCATCAATAAACAGAGCTCAAGTGAGACTTGATTTTGTCTCCCCCAGCCTCTGAAACTTGTGTTAGTTTGCAAGTCTATTCAAGTACAATCAACATCTGAAAAACTTGCCAGTCCAAGTTATGCTTTTGTTTATTATTGCTTCACTTGGTTGCAGGACTTTTTAATTTGAAACCAGGAGGCTGTTTTTACAGTCATGTGCTTCGGAAGAGTTTCTTTGTGTTCGTCTTAAAACTGAGTTAAAAAGTACAAGGAAGTTTTTGTGATATCACAGTTGCTTTGGAAGCAAAATGTGGTCCAGTGTGAAACTTATACACAAGTTAATGGGGAAGTAAAGAAACTTTTAAAATAACAAAGGCTTTTTTTTAAAGATTCTGACTTTTTTATGGTTGAAAGAATTTGATTAGTGTGTTTTATAAATTTTGAACCAGGCAATAGAACTCAATGTTGCAGTAACACCAATTTAAGACATTATTTTAAGACAATACTTTTAAAAAAAAGGCTAGATTAAGATTTAAATGATCATTTATGTATTTAAATCACTTATCAAGCAAAAATGCCAAAGGTATGCTGCTTTTCTTATATCTTCTTAAATGTACAGATCTGCTACTTTTTTTAATTTTGTATTATTATAAATTGCAATTAAGTTACTTGTTTTGTCTGAGGAAACTCAGAGACATCGCTTTACAGTCTTAGAATTTGTGATGAACATTATTAACCACTTAGCTTAAAACTAAAATTACATACATACTCTAAAAGTGCATAAAGAGCACTTCCTAAAGAGAGAAAAACCCCAGGCCTGATGGGTAATTTAGGGGCTGGAGGAAATGCACTTCATGAAACCCAGTCAGTCTGTGCAGCTCTGCCTCTCATCTAACCTGCCAGGAGCTGCTGGCGCTCCACGCTGCCTGCAAACATCCCCACTGTCTGCACTCACAACAGGCCTGATGCTGTGTGTGTGTTTGCAGAATACTAAATGCCATGTGTGTGAACGCTGAGCCCCAGTGATGTGTTTGCATCTGAGATTGGCAGGTCCCAGGGGTGTTAGCAGCAAGTGATGCTACTGTTCATGAATCCTTTGTGAAGTAAAGTAAGTCTGACAGAATTTGACAAGTGGGTGTTTCTGCTGGTGCAGGGGGAAAATGGGGAAGAAAGTACATGTTGGAGTGTTTATCACAGGCCTGGTGAGACAGATGTGAAAAGATTTCATCTGCAGATCAGGATTGAAATGTAATTATTGAGGCCTCTCTTTCATTTTCCTTATAGAACACAATTCCTATTTTTTAATCAGAAAGAAAATTGACTCGCTGAAAGGTTAGAGAACACCAGCCTTGCAACAGATTCTGGATCAGGGAGTCTCAGCTGGCAGTCTGCAGAAGAATTGGCCTCTCATGTGCATCCCACTGGGTTCAGCGTTAATGAATTCTCAATGGGATGGTGTTCTCTGAATACATTACTGCAAGTGTTCCCTGTGGCTTGTGTAGTAATACAGGTGTCATTCATGCTCACAAGCATTACTGAGAATGCAACAATGATCCCACCCATAATGTCTGATTTAAGGGAGTCCAGCTGACCAGCAGACATTCACTGAACTCCAGACTGAACCTGACATGTGTTGTGCACATTAGTCCATCTCCATTCATTCACAAGGACTGGCATCTGGTCAAAATATCTACCATCATGTTGGATGGGTGCTCTTTGTCAGGGTTGGTGTTTAGTTTTCTCTTTGATGGTTGTTCAAAATCTGCGCCCCCCCCCCAATCAAACTTCCTGTCCTCAGAGACCTACTAAAGGAACAGATAAGAGCAACTTCAAAGCATTGGCTGCTGTTCCTGCTCTGATCCAACAGCAGGCAAATGAAGGACAGGAAGATTTGAGTAGCCAAATAGCTCTGGGGAGAGCATTGTAGAAGGCTTTCCATGGTAGATGTGACTGGTTATTGCACTTATTTTTAAAGCTGGAACTGCGCCAACAGACCAGTCCTACCACCTTAAAAAGCCTTAAGTTCCTCATCCACCTAATTACTTTACAAAGACCACAGAGTGTTTTCCTCTCTCTTAGGTTTTCCACAGCAGTGGAATTACAGGCTTTATTTCAAAGTGTTCCACCCACATTTGTTTTTTTTAAATTTTTTTTATTTTAGTGAATGACAGCAGGGTTATCATCAGCAGTAGGCAATTTATTTTCTATAATTTAAAAGCCAAACTGAGACACCCTTACTGTTGAACTGACTAAAACCTTTTCACAAAGAGACCACACAGTACTGCTGCAACAGAGTCCCTCCTTTACATGCATTTGTTTTTCTACCCTCAACCAAACACATCTGCATAATGCCACTCCAGTGTGTATTGGATAGCATGCTTGCATTGCAGAAGGCTTGACAGGCTAACAACAGTGTCTAGTGTGATGTGTAGCACTTTCATCTGGCAGCGATTCATGAACAACAAACAATACATTGAAACAACAACCATTTACTGTCTCTGCTCATCCTGTCTTTTGATCGGAGGTTAAGGAGCCCCTTACCTTTTTTATTTGCAGAAATGTGTCTTTTTTGTTCTTCTTTTAGTAAGAACATTCCTGCCTTGAACAAGCTGTGTAAAAATGTGCTCTAGTAGACTTTCAGATCCCATCGGCTAAGATTCTGTCTTTCAGTCCTTAAGCTGATGCTCAAGGAGGCTCAGTGTGTGTTTGTGCCTGTGTATGTAAATGATTTCGTAGGGATACCAGATGCATCATTCTCAGTACCCAAAAATAAAAAGAGGCCCACAAGAGTCAAAAAATACAAAAGGGGAAACTGGTGCAGTTTTACAACTTAGAGTGAGCTAAAGTTGCAGTTTACATGAAAGTGATCACAGCTGTAAGTGGAAAACAGGCTTGGTGACAGCAATGAGACTGAACCAGAACATTAAAGTTGTAGACTAGAAAGCCAAAACAATCAGCTGCAACACACTAAAACCATGGAGAAAGTAGTGAGGTGGTAATTCTGAGTGGATTCATTACTATAAGAACAACTTTCACATTATGTAGTATGTTTATAATATGAAGTCCTTTGAATTATTTTTAATGAAATAAATTTAATAGAGAACCTTTAAAAAGTACTTTTTTTTTCATATCTACAATAAAATGACAAGACAAAAATCAGACGTTGCAAATTGGAGACATTTTTGTCCCATGATTTCACAGATTTGTACAATGTCAACCAAAATAAAATAAGTCATATTTAAATGGAAAAGGCTGCAGAAAGAGGTTCCAGTCTCATTTCCACTCTAACCAAGCTTCTTTATGAAGACAGGAGAGAGCTGCTGTGTGGATGGTTAAACTCTGCCTTGTGGGACTGACCTGCCTCAGGTTAGTCAGGAGACACTGTGTTGCTCTGCCAGCCTGAGGAGCAAGCTGTGGATTCTTCCTCTATAATCCCCCAGTTTTACCTTGCCCTTTTCCTTCTTTGAACAAGCAGATGGGATATGACTTTCATTTCTTTTAAACCTCAGCATTAATGTTATCTTTAGTCTGTAAAAACAGTGTGCTGGGCATGTTCAGGGGGGCTTTGAGCTGTCGTTTTAAAGCTGATTGGCCTAAGGGTGCCTGCTTTGTTACCTCTCCAGCTACTGTTTGCAGGCATTTTAATTACCACAGAGAATTCAGGCCTTTCTTCTGCTTTGGCCACTCTTTAAACTGGACTTTAAGCCAGGACACAACCAAACTCATTATGTTAGTGTACTTTTTTACATAAAAAAAGCTTCAGCTTTATCAAGTTGGTCTAAACTTTTTGACAAGCTGGAGTCTTTAGTACCTCAGTTGAAGAATCATGGTTACACAAGCAGTAAAAGTGGCTCGTAAACAGTGTTGATAAGCGCTCCGTGGTTATTTGTTACTCCTACACAATTAACTAATGTCTCTGGCCTTAATCAGGCTTTTTCTCAGTCACATTTTCCTCCCACACTGTCTGCTCTCAGGCTCCTAAAATGGTTGCTGTCAACTACACTCCATTTTTTTTCTCCGTCTCTGGCTTGACTATCACAATGTGAGCAAAAAATACATGTACTTATGACAGGCGAGTAAATTGGGATTTTGTAAAGTGGTGTAGCTGCGACTATTGCTTTTCTTTGATCAATTATTTAGCATTTACCTTGTCTACTTGCTGCCAAAGCTGCGATGACACAGCTAGTACTACTCACTGAAGTCCCCTGTGTCCCCTTGTGAGGATGTTACCTTGCAAAATAAAATGTGTGCCAGAAAAAAAGCAAACTGAGATGAAAATCAGAGACTAAGTTGTAGTTTAACTTAAATGATCAAACTTCTAGATATTAGGGCAAAATTTTGTCTTCATTTTTTTGCCACTATATATCTACAATATAAGTGTGAAGTATATACACTTATGGAAACTTAAAGAATTGGTTGCAGTTGTAGATGTTTTAATAAGCACAAAGCTAATTTTTCTCAAACATCTTAAGGTAAGCAGACATCTCAATGATAAGTAAAAACGTTGTCCTGCTGGTGGCGCTAGAGGGATAGTCAGGATTCATCCTATTTGTATATAAACTTCACAGGAATTCATCACAGTCCAATAGTTGTGAACTATTTTAGTTTGGACCTAAGGTGCTTTGCTATCCCAGGTGCCTCACTGCTAATGTGGTTAGAAACCCTTAAAAAAACACACATAAGGTAATTATAGGCTCACTGCATCTAATGACTGTAAGCCTTCATAGTGAGATCACAACACTCATCATGTGATCATGTGATCTCCTGGTGATTGTGTAATCATAAGGAATCACATCTCTGCATCTAAAAGGCTTATGTGAATGAAGGCAACTACAGTTATCGCTAAGATTGCCCAGATATGTTGCAGTGATATCCTGAAAGCCTGAATTCAGCCCACACTAGCCGTCACAGAGCCGTTGGCCATTGCAGACTTGTTATGAGTGGCCACCTCATCCCCGCTCGCACCTCTCTATTCTCTGTCAGCGGCTCTCTACAGCCACGGCTCTGAATAATTCAACGAAGCAAAGAGGAGTGGCAGAGCGGGAGAGGAGATATGGACTGAAGCAGTTCTCTGTGCACTAGTACCAGGAAATTGATGTTATGACGTCAGAATATAAGCACGAGTGTGTGAGTGTGGATCTGTGACACCTGCAGGTGAGCATGTGTGTTTTAGTCATTCTATCAGGAAAGAAACAGGAAAAAAGAGTGCAAGTAAGGGTCTCTCTTTGAAATCCCCTTCCTCCCTCTCTTACAGGATATTTTATTAATTCATAAATTCTCTGTGAGTGTCTGACCTGCAGGAGTTTTGCTATACGTCCCACCGTGGGCGTTAACACATCTTTATTCTGACAGTGTTTCTCCTCTGGTCTTGACATTTGAATCCAGGTGATTTAGCAGGGCTGTGCTTGTGATTCAGGTGTCTCAACAGTTGAATATTTCACTCTGTTGACTGACTTATGGCTTGCAGGCAGTGGAGAAGGTCAATCTTGACGCAAAAACCAGTTGATGCAAAAAACAGTTAAACAGGACACCACTTCTGCTCTTGTAACCATGTGGCTTCAGCTCATCTTACATCTTTTTATTCTTTAAAATAAAACCCAGGGAAGAGAAGGGGAGTGCATATGAAGCCAGTATTTGTCTCTCAGACAAATTTATTAGGTTTATTTTATTAAAGTGATCATTTAAAAGAAATGTTTTATTCTAAGTTTCAACCCTTCAGTTAATTCATTTCACAGTGACTCACAGTTGTCCTGGTAATTTGCAATGAAATAGAGTATTATTAGGAATATTGATTCAAACTGGCTCAAGCTCTGGCATCCACTGTTTCTAATCCCCTCTCTGTAATCATATTTCAAGTTATGGTTATTGCACCAGTCTAGAACCAGGACTCATGGGAACAGGATAAGAGGAAATTTGAATATTCCAGTGTAGTATGAATCCTAATCTCTGTCTCCTTCTTTGTGTGTTTCCAGGTGTCCCTGGTTGACAAAGGTAATCTCTCCGGCGGTGCCTCTCTACAATGGCCTGGTCTTCCTCTTTGTCTTGGCCAACTTCAGCATGGCGACCTTCATGGACCCTGGTGTTTACCCCAGAGGTTCGTATGAATGTGTGTGAGTGTGCAAATGAGTTATTGTGCCTGTTGATGGTGTACACGCTGTTTCTAGCTCTGCAGAATTCTGGGGAACAGCGGCATTACTTTCAATATTTATCTGACATCTAAAAATATTAGTACCTGTCAAATTTTATGTGCACATAAGTGTGAGTAATGCTCCCTCCCTGCTGAGTCCTCGTGTAGAGGCTTCACCTTCTAATAGCACCACATTTATCAGATCACCGCACTACTCCATGCTCCATTAAAGCCTCTGAAGTCCACATGCTCCACATGCAGGTCAAAAGTGGTGGTGGAAGGTGGAAGTTAAACATGTGTTCTTATTATGAGGTGTTCTTACTGTCTCTCAGTTGCTTGGTCTGTCGAACAAGCTGCACTGACCTACTGTGTGCTCCTGATGCAGGCTTCTTGTCCTCAGTGGCAGCACTATCTTGGTTAAGTAATGATGACTGAACTCATCCCCAGGGATGTTTGTAATGTGCTTGTAAATGATAGGCACATGTCTTTAGGAAGAGCTTTCTCTGGCCATAAAGGGTAATAATCATTAGGTTGTATAAAGCACAGGTTATCTGCCTCTCAATAGGTGATCGTGGTCTTCTGCTGCTGCCCAGCTGGGCTTCATAGAATACTGAGAGATGAGGAGTTTTTGAGCTCTTGATGTTATATCTCACAGGTAGCAGACCCACCATCAAGGCATTGATTTTGAAAAAAATGGAAAACTGACAGCAATTAACTGACATCAGCTTAGAAAATCACTCTATCATTCGGATTGTAAAAGTGAAGATGAAAAGTGTGTGTATTAAGGATTTTTCCATTCAGGTCACTGACAAAAGGCAAAGTCATTAATTGTCATTTTCTTCTTTAAGGAAACTTGAAAATAAGGTAATAGACAGAGCTGACTGAGATGAAATAGGAGAAAGTTCTGCAATTTTGCAAAAATGCACTGCAATCTTCTATACTCTGCAAGGGACATTTTGAGTTTTCTTAGGTAATGGATCTCAGGTGTCTCTGTATGAACACGTAATTTTTTTTTTAAGTTAACTTAACTAACATACAGAAGGCTCACTCTTTAACTGCAACCCAGCATGACTTAGCAAGGCAATGCATTTTTATGATCACTTAATTTGATTTAAGCTGCTAACTGAAATATGACTGACAGAGACTTCTGCATATAATTGCAGATGATGTACACTGATTCATTAATAAAAGTGGGTCACTGTAAAAAGAGATAAAGCATTTTGGTGCCTTCTAGCCCATTGTTTGTTTGTACAATTGAAAATAAAACCCTAAAAGACTTGCTGTTTTTGTATAGTCGAACCATTCTCATTTTTCTAATTTACGAAAGCAGCAAGCAGTTGTTTTTAGCTAAACTCACTCTACACTCCTTGCCCAGCACCAAATGACAGACAAAGTTAGCAACTAGCTGAGGAACATAGTGGAGCATTTAGAAGATACAGAGCAAGAGGTTTTGGTTGGAGACCAAAGCGTGATGAGTAAATAGTGGACTTTCATCTGTCAAGTGGCCAGATCAGAATTTTTAATCAATTCTAATACAGCTGCTAGATGAGTAAACAGGTAACCCTTTGCTAACATGTTCACCATATTATTATGGAAATTTGGCCTTGGTCTATTTTGTCTTCTGCTTTGACCCAATGTGAGCTCATGATTAATCCAGACTCTGAGGCAAACAAATGTGTAAACCAAGTGCCTCTCCCTATTCGTTGAAAAAGGCATAAAAAAGTGAAAAAAACTGCAATGAGTGAGTGTAATCTTCCATTTCTAGAGGAGTGTGTGTCTTTGACTGACTCAGTATTTGGCCACGCCACTGAATTTTCCTCACAAGAAACAATCACATCGATACAGCTTTTAATTGAGCATACTGGATCTTACATTTAGCTGAACAGCAGATATCAGGGCTACATTTCATGATTACAGGATAATGGAAAATTCTGCAAGACAGTATGATTGTATCACATGTAAACAAGTTTCAAAAAATCTGTAATAAATCAATATCTACATCAAGTTTGCTAAAGGCTGCTAACGTTGCCACCATATTCTTCTGATCATACAACACAAGTTAGGAAAAGTCCTTTCTATAATTATCAGAGTGTGTTTGATTGCTTGAGCTAAGTGTATTTTTCACCTTAAAAAGAATGTGGCGTTTCTTCTTTTAAAAGTTACATAGACTCACTGTAAAGTATGTCCTCCTGTAGTGTTCCTCAGTGGAAGACTAATAAAAATAACAATAACAAAGGATTTCGGAGACATAGTCATTGTCCTCCTGATGGGACCACCAGGATCTTGCATGGCAGCTCTGTCCTCACTGCTGTGAGTCCATGTTTGTGTGTATGGGAGAATGAGTGGAGAGTGGAAAATGGAGTGGATAAGTGTTTTAAGGGCCCATTTTGTCACTTAAAGGTCAAAGGTTTGACCCCCATCAACAGCTATTCATCTCCCTGAGTGTCATTAAGCAAAATACTGAGCCTTTGAGCAAAAAACACACATGCACACATACTGATGCTAAGGTGAGCAATAGCCTAAATACAGTAAACCAGCGGATTTGTCTTTATACATGCTTCTCTGTCAATGAGGTATTCAGCTTCTCGGTCCTGATCACCAGAAATTTGAGCATTACAACCCATAACATTAATAATATTATCATCTATTATTATCATCATCATATGTTAGCAGTTTAACTATTTAAATCTTACCACTCTTCAACTTAAATGGTGCTAACAGGATTAAGCCTTAAATTATTTGATAAAGATTCAGACTGTATTACATACAATAAAATGTAAGCAGCTCACTCTTCAGTGCTAAAAATAAACACAAGGAAACATCATGAATCAATGAGTAAAAAAGTTGTTAATGCAAATCCACATTGTCAGGGAAAAGTGGGGGGAAAATGCCTATTTTTGCCAACGTAAGTGTAAATGATCTGAACTGCATGTTATTTTTGCAGTGTAAATGTATATTTAATGAAATAGGCCACTGCTTTATCCGCTAAACACTTATTGCATTTGGAGGAAAGAAACTGTGAGAGGAGCTGCAGGCGTGACTTGGCAGACAGTTTACCTTTAAAATCTATTTGAAGAGACTTGACAGCCATAATAACAGAGCAATCTCTGCTTATGGAACTGTTTATGTCTTTGATCTGCCTTTGTGTCTCTCTCTTGTTTTCTCCTTTTACTTTCTCTTGCTTTCTATGTGTGTATATGTATGTGTTCAGCTACCTGGATCTCCCTGCAGTTATTATTGTACTGTGAAAATCGTTTTCTGCGGTTGAGGCTCCGTGTAGATCGTTTGAATGTGCCCTTTGATTAGCTGAAAGACATTTTATTTTGCACTGCAGCTCCAAAGCAAAGAAAAACAAAAAACTGAGTTGTGGAGAAGTGACACCCAGTACAAAGCTAACAGTTAGATTGACTGCAGAGTTGCATTGAGGACAGTTGAAACATCATTTTTGATTCCATACTGTAGTTTAGAGCTGTGGGTTTATGTGTGGGTCAATCAGAGCAGGGCACTAATTCTGCCAGGGGTTAGAATTTAATTCTTAATGAATAAAAAATGATTCTGATTATGTATAGACACAAAGGAAACTAAACACATCTGTTATACAGGAGTCACAGTGTGTTTGTTAGTCATGTTAAAAGTACAGCAAATAGCTGGGAGGAGGGTGGTGGTTTGGTGGGTTTGGGCTGTTCTGTATCTGTTCTGTTGGTCTTCCTGTAATGTGAGCACTAGTACTTCTTTTGATGGCTGATAAAGAAGTTAATCTCTAATTTTTGCCTATAGTGTCTGTCCACTTAATAAAGGTAAGGGAACATATTTACGGTGCCATGTATGATGACATAGTGTCTCACAATAAATATATTTGAAACAAAAGTAGGAAGTACTAGTAGTAAAAATGTTTGTTTCTCTCAGTGTCTGTTCTCTGCAGACAGTTAACCGCAGGGGGGAGCTTCATCTAAGGTGCTCTGCCGTTTGCTGCTGTCAAATGGAATCATAAATCAAAAACCTGTGTTTTTTCTGTCTGTGTCTGTTTTCCCTACACTCCAGCATATGCATCTGTGCCCTATTGATATGCTTGTCTTTGTGTGTATGTGTTTCCCCACAGCGGACGAGGACGAGGACAAGGACGATGATTTCCGAGCGCCGCTCTACAAGAATGTGGAGATCAAGGGCATTCAAGTTCGGATGAAGTGGTGTGCCACCTGTCACTTCTACAGGCCACCACGCTGCTCGCACTGCAGCGTCTGTGACAATTGTGTGGAGGTGTGTGTGTGTGTGAGCATACACATGTGCTAACAGAGAGATAATTTATGTTCAGTGTATATGCAGATATAGACATCTAAATATGCATTAAGGTTAGACTGATTAGGTCAATATTAGCTGTATATCTACAATATAATGCTGTTCTGATAGCACTGGGCATGTTTGCTTTTATATATGAGGCCATTTGTTTGTACATAGAACATATTTTGCTTCTTCTATCGTAGCAACATTTTAAATGTAGGGATAATGCATTAAAAAATGTAGGAACTTAAATTTCTACTTTAAAGCCCAGATCAATTGTAGGTGTTGTAGTTAAATACTTCATAAATAATCCCAGTTGATTTCTGAGTTGTAACTCCTTTTCGCCATCCTCAGGACTTCGACCACCACTGTCCCTGGGTGAATAACTGCATCGGACGGAGGAACTACCGCTACTTTTTCCTCTTCTTGCTGTCGTTGAGCATCCACATGGTGGGAGTTTTCTCCTTCGGCCTAATCTTTGTTCTCCACCACCGGGAGAGACTTGGAGCCCTGCACACAACTGTCACGTATCCTTTCACTGCTGGAAATCTCACTGCAAAAAACATCCCCTATTTTTTAACATGGAAAATTTGATCGGTTGTCCTTGCTGTTGTTGAGCTTGACCCTTTTTTGTCCAGTCTGGTGGTGATGTGTATAGCAGGGCTATTCTTTATTCCAGTCATGGGACTCACAGGTTTCCATATGGTGCTCGTAGCTCGAGGCCGTACAACCAATGAACAGGTGAGGACACACCACTGCCACAGGAGCTGCTGATGTGCCTTTTTTTAAAGCTGCACACACAGTAATATAACACAGTCCAATTAGTATGTACGGTCAGTTATACATTTACTTTAATAAAGGTAATAAATTCATTGGAAAGAAAATTTACACTAATTATATGATGCTGAACAGCATTAATCACCCTCTTTGCATTGAAGAACCTGACCTTTGTATGTGTATATTTTTACGTGTGTGTGATGTTTGTGCAGTGTGGCCTTGTGCTTCCACTCTTAACGAGGTGTTGTGTTATGTTCCTTAGGTGACGGGCAAGTTTCGTGGAGGAGTAAATCCCTTCACTAAAGGTTGCTGTGGCAACGTGGAGTATGTCTTATGTAGTCCCCTGGCACCCAGGTAAGATGCTTCATAATGCTGTGTGTATGTACAGTAGATGCTTTTCAATTTTTTTCTGTCAGTGTACATTTGTCTCCTACTGATTTATAAACGATATTCTCGCGATGGGGAAAATATGTCTGTGTATGTTAATACACAAGGGTATACTAGGGTTCTTGCTGTGGTTGTGGTTGTGTTGGTGTGTGTGTATGCAAGTGCTCCGAAGTGGTGGTGAAGGTGTGTATCTAGGACTTCCTCACAACAGCAAATATCAGCAACCCTTAGAGATGGCAGGTGACTGAGAGAGTTGAATCCCTCAGTAGAACAACAGCCAGGAGAAACAGAGCAGAGCTGGTGAACATGCTTTTTATACACACACAAACAGCACCATGAGGACCCAGAGAACCAGTTTTACAACCTACAGGGACACATCTCCCTCCATAAAAATCATCAGTGTGACTGCAGTGAGACAGCAGCAGGTGGAGGTAAAAAGCATCTGGCGTTAAGTTGTTGCATAATCTCTGATGGCAGGTTTTATGATTTGCTGAACCATTGACTCAAAGTGTTGGACCTGACTGACTGACTGATACTGAAACAAGTGAAATTAGATCATTTTAAATATGACAGCAAACCAGAAACATTCTTTAAGTGAAACTGAGGGGTTGATTGATGAAACAGGTAGGTATATAAAGACAGCTTGGCAAACATAACACAAATACAGACACTCAATCAAACAGTGGTTATGTCCGCAGCTCCTCCAGTTTGTTTGGCATGTGTGTGTACTGTGTGTCTGTTCCTGAAGACCATATTGGAACTTTGTATCAACGGGTGTGAATGTTGAAATGTATTGTAAAGCTCTTTAAGTGGTCAGTAGATTGGAAAAGCACTATATAAATGCAGTCCATTTACATTTTACGACTGAAGTTAACACACTAGCCATTAAACATTAAAAGAATTCACAGTGATCGCCCTTTTAATTATGAAAAACCCCTGTAAGACTCACTTACAGGCTGTTTCCTGTCAGAAAGCTGTGTTTGAAATGTTTGGTTTAAACTGTAAGAAGCCAAAGGAGATTATGCAAAGTGTTTCACCTAATTTAATCATTGTAGGCAGACTAAATATCTCTGTGATTTTCTGGAAGGTCAGCTTGAGTGGAGTGTGAGATGCAGTTTATATAAATTCAGACATACATAAGTCTCACAGCACACAGATAAGAACAAACTTTGATCTGTTGTGACTAACTCTCATCATGGTTGCCCCCAGTGAGGCAGTGGACACTGTAACACTGAACATTTAAAAAATGTTGGACACTGATCACTGGACTAAGAATCGCCAATCTGTGAAGCAGTGCTATGTGATGATAAAGAACCAGTTTGTTCATTCCTGTTGCCCATTTTTCTGAAGGTACATGTTGGACCCCAGGAAAAAGCCCCATGTCAAAATCCAGCCCCCATTCATCAGACCTGACCTGTCAGACAGGCAGATCACCATCAAGGTCAGCGATAACGGCATCCACAACACCATCATCAGCTCCAAGGTGAGTTTTCCACAATTTGACAGAGCCCTTCGCTGTCATTTCCCTTTTAACTCCATCATGCAGCTGACCTACTTTCAGTCCCTCTTCAGCGGGGGTGTAACCATTTTCCGCTTTATTCCCATAGCCTCATGTCACAAATGTGTATTATGTGTGTCCCCAGTCCTCTTCCTAGTTTTTCATCTAAATACAGGCTCAGACTCAAGGCAACATAGTCAGATGTCTGTTTGGATTTTAAAGGCAACATGCCTCCAAACAAATACACAAAAAACTCAAATAATTCAGGGATGATAAATTGGTGGCGGTTTTAAAATTGTCAGACCATTTACTTTAAAGGTAATAAACACGTATAAAACATTTTTAGCATTTATTAAGTGTAGCCAAAAGATTTGGTCAGTCCACTTTAAATCCTTTGACCTGATCTTCACAGGTGTTAAAATATAAAATGCAGTGTTTATAATGAACAGGTTTCTCATGGTGTAGTAGAAAGAATTCCTAGTTTTTACCTAAGCAGCTTGGTTTCATCTCAGGTTGTGGAAAGATGTCATGTGTATCAGTCAACATGCTTTACACTGCCATACACTCTTGTACCTCCTTAGAATATTTTAAACTAGACTTCCACTAAAAAACTAAAAATATTACACAGTTCTTATTTGACCTCTATGTAGAAATTTTTCTGTAATTGGTAAAATGCCACATACAGCATGTTTTTAAATGTAGTTGGTGGAAATTGTGCTGACTTACCATTCTTCCTAAGTATAGTTATGTTTTTAATTGATGCATTTAACCTTTAAGACAACCATTGTTTTCATGTCATGCCATAATTTGTCAGTGTTGAAATTGCTTGACATACATATCTCATGGTCCATAAAGGCGTAGCAGATTTGGTCTTTACCTGTAAAAGTACACTTATCTAAGCAGCCTAAAGCACAAAGTGTGGCTCCAGTGAAGCAATCTATTTTCTTTACAGTAGAGTTGTAGATTAACCCTAAAGATTTATTTTCTAATACTCAGGTCCTGCAAACTGAAAGTAATTTGGTAAAAATGTAAAAGCAAAATAGAAAATGCATTCTGACTTTCAGTGGAGAAAAGTTTAATGTTGGTAATTTAGTCACAAGCAAGAGGAATTTGTGAAAAAAATACATTTCTGGTTCTGCTGCATTGACTGAAGTCCTTTTTAAAAAAAGAAAGAACTCCTCATTGTGAGTCGAAGTGTTATAAAAGACCAATGCTTAATTGGTTGAGTACCCTTAAGATGAACATATAAATACTCTATTGAGATTTTTTTTTTATCCTACTTGAGAGATCTTTTCCTCTAATCTTTTGTATGCTATTAGCTTCTAAAAAGAATAAAATTATGCTCAAGTAGAGCAGCTGCCTAGTGCAGCTCTGCTACCCTACAACCATCTGCATTAGTGAGACTTGTAACATTACATCCCTGACACAAACACATGCTCTTCTCATTTCATCTGCTGATCCCCCACCTGTTCTGGATGCGTTTAAAACCTTGTTCTCCTCCCTGTAGTCCAAAAGCACCCTCGACGGCCTGGAGGACAAAGAAACTCAGCCGCCTTTGCCACCCAAAGCTGACAGGTACAACCAACTGAAAGGCCAGCTGACCTCCAGTGAAGGTAAGAAATACCAAAATAGAGCCTCTGTGTTCAGCAACTCTTCGGTTGGTCATCATCAATCCTGTGTCTCCATCCAATCAGGGCTGCAGCAAACAGCAGTTCCCCCCGAACTCCCACTGTACATCACCTATGTCCCAGTGTGTTACTTGGTGCTAGTTTAGTGTGATAAATGTCCATCCCAGTGACAGGTCAATGGCATTTTTAATGCAGGACCAGAGAATAAACGTGATTTGTGGTGAGAAGGCAAGCCCTGTTCACTGAATCAGCACCAGATTTGTGCAACAGCGGAGAGTTTTCAGAGTGACTCATTGCAACATGAATCACCACCTTTTTTGGTGGTGTGTAGCAACAGAGCTCTGCTAAATGGAAGGATGGGAGTTAAATATGGTCTAGAATCAGGACTTTAAAAATGACTGACTGCCTTTGTAAGTGAGCTGCTCAATCAGGGACTGTGACAGATCTTTTTTGGTGATGTTTTTTACAGTTAATGGTGTTGGTCAGTGTGATGGGTTCTTTAAACTGCTGCATTCAATAGTTTGAAGTGTCAATAATAAATAGAGTTTTGGACCTACAATAGCAGGTTGACTTCGGAGCATCTCCATGGTCATGGTGCCATGGTGCATTATGTCAGGGAGTGAACATTTTCTGCTCTTCGTGGAGCACTACCACTTCCTGGTGGTACTTCACAGTACTGCAGTCAGTTTAAATGGATTGTTTAAATGAAGTTCTTTGCGAAGACACTGATGCAACAGCAGCTATACTAGTTCAGGCTTTGCTCAAGGATGGACAGCTGGCTGTTGCAGGACTCAAATGTGTCACATATCAGTTACAGAATGGACTCACACCATCTGACCACTACATCTGACTGTGATGGTGTGAGTTTAGAAGTCTGTTCCTACAGAGGCTTTACTGTGAGCTCTGAGGTCTTGTCTGTTTACCATTGCATGGTTTTCAATTAGAACTGGTATAACTCTGGCCTTCCTTCTGTGTGTGTTGTAGAGAGCTCTCTCTCTGGTAAGACACATCCCTCCACTCCAGCCATGTATAAATTCAGGCCGTCCTTTGGTACCATGCCCAAAGTCCACTACCACACAGCAGGGGAGAAGGTAAGACGCGACTTGTTTAGCAATTATTTATGAGCTACATTCTTTAAAAGCCAGAGGTTCAATGCCCAGTGCTTAATTTTCTGTAATAGTTGCTCTGGGTAATGATGTCTCTCTTTTTGCTGTTAATGTTTTTTTATTTATTGTTTTTATTCTTTTTTCAAGATCTTAATCTCAAGATGTTGCCTGATAAAATAAAGATGAAACACAAATACATTTCCACAATATTTGATGTGTTATCCTGCTGTTTGTTCTGCAGATTGTCATGCAAGATGAACGGAAGACTTCAGCCATCTTGGAAGAAGGTGTCCGTGGTCATGACTACCGATCTGAGCCGAACCTGGACCTGCCCGAGTACACCAATGCTCCCCTTCACCGCACCTTCCAGTCCTCTCCCCTCCAGCTGGATTCCGACCCCATCAACTCACGTTCTCTCAGCCTGAAGCAGGGTCACCGGCGGCCAGAGAAGGGCCAGCTCCCGGCCCTGCAGCCGCAGACAGTCACCTCTACCCCGTACAAGAGTGTCTTCTCGCCCAACACACTCTCCAACCGTAATGGCAGCCTGTCTTATGACAGCTTGCTCAACCCTAACATCTCCCCAGCCACTGCCAGTGAGTGTATGGCCCATCGGGGTATGCCCTCCATGGGGTTCCACTCGCCCTACCTGCCCACCAAAATGTGCCACATCCGGGATCCTGAAATGCAGAGGCACCAGGTCGCCCCCACTTACAGTCCAGTGATGCCACCAAGGGGTGTGGGACGACAATCCCCTCACCAAAGGGACAGGGACCCATCCCCGGTGCGCTATGACAACCTCTCTCAGACCATCATGGCCTCCATCCAGGAGCGCAAGGAGATGGAGGAGAGGGAGAAGCGGCAGATGCTGCATGGTCGCTCCCAGACCCATATCTATGCCCAGGACTCTGGTGTGTTTGATGGGGGCTATGGCCTACCCCCCAATGCTTGCTACCCAGATGGGCCTCGTGGCCCTGGCTCTAGAGGCCCAACACCGCCGACCTATGGAGGCTCCAGGGAAAACCTGATGGGGGCTGGGCTGGTGAGCTATGGGCAGCGAACCCCTGTGTTGCGCCAAGCTGGCTCCACACTGAGCCGGGCCCCCAGGACTTCATCCACCTCCCTGCACACAGATCACAGTAGCAGTAACAGCACCCACAGCAGGGCCACTGCTCCTGAGGGCCCATATCGCTCGCCGGCCCACCAACCACACTCCCCTGCTATGCCCCGATCCCCCTCCTACTCCCATCAGAAACTCTCCTACATCAGTGCCCATGAGAGGACAGACTCACCTCGTCTGGGGGGCCCAAGGTATGAACCCTAACAGTGTCCCTGCGAGACTGCATGCTTTGTACTTAGCCAGATGGGGCTGGTGGGCTCCTTCTTCTGGACACAGCTAGCATTTCAATGGCTCTAGTGTGCTAGTCCTAACTAAGGCAATGAGTAGCATTTGTGATTATTTGTCCAACTTTTATGTCCAATTATTCATTTTAAGTACAATCTGATGTGAATTCTTGCATGTTCTATTCTAATTTATGTTTTGCCTTTATAGAAAAATGTCCATATTTGTAACACTTCACTAATGTCATGAATAAAGTTGTGACTCCTCTCATTTATTTTTCTTTTGCATGCTTTTCACCTACTCGTTTAACGTTTTTAAGTCTTTCACTAACAAGTATACACTCAATCATTCATAACTGCTATTCTGTGTCTGTCAAGCTCCATACAACTAATATGCATGCTGCCACAGCCTGTATTGTTTGCTGTATGATGAATCTCTTTGGCTTGTAGTGTTGAAAAACTTTTCTCTGTTTTTTTTTCTGTCCACTCAGAGAGGCCATTAAAATCAATGGACAGATGGACTGCCACCCCAGTGCCCAGAGTACCACCCTCAGCCCCAGTCGCCACAGTAATGTCAAAAAGGTGACAGGTGTAGGAGGAACCACATATGAGATATCAGTGTAAGCGGGGCATCGCATCCACCTCCAACCACAACGGCCACCCAGCTACCAAGAGATTTTCTCCTCTCTGTTATGTTTGTGAAGTCCACACAACAGCCAGACGAGGGCACGTGGCCCTTCTTCCTTTGGAGTTATTATCCAATCAGAGGATGTGTTGTACTTGTGTGGGTCTTTCTAGCCAAATGCCAGTGTGTGTTTGTAACAAAGGGGTCAGTTGTCAGGTGATACCGCTGCAGGCTTTATGTGTGAGGACTGTTTTGTCATTAACATATCCTGGTTAATCATGTTGGTCTTAGCAGTGGACCGTCCAACAGATTGTCAATGTTATTACTGTTGTCTCACAGTTGTGGTCAAAAAGCGTACATTGTTCCAAATGTCACACACAAACTTTGCTCCAACAAGCACTCAAGGCAGGAAGACTTCAGAGGAATTAAACCGTCATCCTCACCGTGGACCTCCACTGGAAAACAAATGTCCTTTCCAAGTCAACCGATCTTAAGAAGTCATGGTGCTTCACATTAACTTGTACTGTTCATGTCACCTCTAGAATATTTAGTGGAGTTGTGCAGCTTTGTGAAATGTTGGGAGGACAGATCAGTTAGATCAGCACTGAATGCAACTGCAGGCGAAACATGAAGCAAGATGAGATGCTGGGAAGGGGGTTATAATGTGAGGAAAGTCATTATATCATGTCTGGTGATTGCATTCCAAATCCATTGAGAAAGACATTAATTAAAAGCAAAATAAAATTTAACTTGTTTGTTCTCAAAAACAAATTTCTCAGGAACGAATGCAACCAGTAGAGATGCTAGTTGATATAAATTCATTTCTTATGAATGTCTCCTTTGTTGTGCAGATTTTTAGGGCTTGAGTATTGCTTAGCCCGCTTTATTCCCTTCACAAAGGTGCAGTACATCATCATCATACACTTTTGTTTGCTTTAGTAAAGTTCAGTTTTGTGATTTCAAAATGACTCAAGTGCTGGCAGATAGATCAGCGTTTGGAAAGATCAGAATACCTCAGCCCAAAGGTTCTCATCGAGTTCAGAATGAGTCCAGCCTTGCACAAGCAAAACAACTTATTTGTTCACACTGTCTAAAAAAAAAAAGGAGCTTGTTTAATACAGGAGTTATGTTTGTGTTATAATCATAGGAATTGAAAGGTGTAGAGATACATGCCATTGTCCCATGTAGTGAAATGAAAATAACTGGCCACCCACTTGTTATTTTGTAGTTTTTTATTCAGTTTGTTTCCTTTTTATATACCCAACCTTTCAAAAACTATGTTTGATACATCTTTTTTTATACAGATAATTAAGCCTTGAATGGATATTTTATTTTGACTTGAGTTCTGTGTTGATAAATTATGAGTTTAGTAAATAAATGGGATTGTGATAATGGTTATAATTCATGACGTAAATATAGCTTCTTCTATCTTGCAGTGTATGAAAAACGTATGATGAAATGTAAGTAAAAACAAGGGGGGAATGAAATATTAAAGTCACTTTCTTTGGCTAGTGAACAGTTGCATGATTCATGTTGAATATGTGCTGTACACGGGTTGAGTATTAGGCTTTCAATAGACGCTGCCTCTAGAATGCAGTGCCAAAAATGGCTATGCACTCCTTATTTTCTCAAAATCAAATGGGTGACAGTGTCACAGTGACATCATGAAGATTGAAATTGTCAGATCATTTTGCAGCAGCTGTCTGGTACAGCTTTATTGTTACCCACCGCTCAGAGTTAAAATTGAGGGGTTTTTTTTTTTTTTATGACATTCATTATTTTTGACCATAAAAATGAACTGAAAACATATAAGTAGAAGTGTTGTTTTTATATTCAGCACCAACTGAATATAAAGAAACATTGCAAAATGTATATGGATGTATAATGGCAGATATGGTTCAGCTACATTTGCATTAAGAATTAACCATTGTTGCCTTTTGGGGGGAAATGCTTATTTAATTTACAATGTGATGTTATTAGTTGAAACACTATTTGACAGGAAGGGTTGCAATAAGGTACCATTAGTGTCTATGTTGAGCAGCAAATGACAAAAGTGACACTTAAGAGCAACTTAGTTTGGGATAACTTTACATCATCACGTTTAAATATGAAGTTCACATTATTTTTCAGATTCTTCTCTTCCCTTTTGAATCACTGATTACTTTCTGCACAGATCACAGTGGAAGCCATGGTAGAGTCTTGCTTTCTGACAAAGTTGGATGTCATCAAAACTCACTGTAGTTACAACTTTCTGGCTAGTTTGGTTTCTCTTTTAAGGTCTCACCCAACTGCCTTACCACGAACACAGTGTTGTGAGGTAGCACAGGATTCTCTGTTGAAGTCATGTTTTTCTGAATTGCTTAAAAGGGTCTCCGTTGTAAGGCTAAATAGGGCTACTTCTTTGGCAAGTTTGGTGGGTAAGAGTGTCAGTGGAACAGCTAACTGGGACATTTTGAAATGCCTAAAGACATCATGAGCTGCTGAGTTGCCTGATAATACCCCAGTCTATCCGGACTTTTTGACCAACCCTTGTTTGATTAATATCAACACGCTATCGATGTCATTCCTCTTAAAGATGACTGCCATTAGTCCAATGTTTTCTCTGGGATGGACATCACTGCAGGTCAGGGACCATTCCTGTCCAGTCAGCAATTAATCTGTTCCGTCAGCTACAAGCTGATTTTGTTTTTCTGACACTCAAATAGAAAGTTCAATATGTATTAAAGTATAAAATATACTATAAATGTATATTTGTTCCTATTTTTTTTGAAGAGGAAGTATTTCCCAATGATCTGAACAGAGAAAAAATAAAGTTTCCAACTCTTTGAGTGAATGAGATTGATTCTTGTTATTAAAAAGGTACAAGTGGAACTCCTGCACAACACTGACATTCAATTCATTTTCTTTAGGTAACAGGTATGTTACAGTATAAATTTAAAAGTTAAAATGCAACCCTGTCCTCTACTGGATAGGTAGTTTTCATCTGACCAGTCATATGATCTTGTCTTGGATGTATAGAGCAGTTTTGGCAAGTTGGACATTTTATCATCATTAGCTATGTGAGGAAGCAAGTTGTTTTCGTATGGATACAAACATGGTCTTTGACAGCTTTTATTCAGAGGTGGAGGAAACATTTCAAACCATTTGAGTGCAAATGAAAAACATTTCATCCATTTACATGTATTTACAGATGCACTGGCACTTAGATGCGCTTTAGAGGCAAGGTTAGGAACTCAATTAGTGGAAAGGAAAGTAGAGGGTGATGAGCACAGGTCAAATAGGGCGCACTCTGTTACAAATACTCTACATGCGTTAAGTCTGGGAATGTTATGATCTAAAGAATACAAACTTGATTTCCTGCCGAGGAACTTAAGTCAGAGTGCAGCTGCACCCAACTCTGATGAACCGTTGACTTTGGAATTCATGGTTTTCAGATATTTCAAAAACAAAAGAAAAAACATGAAATGCTCAGTTAAGTGCGTCTGATCTCCTTTAAATCAGCTATTGGTGAACACTTTGATCTGCATCAGGCATCGGATGCCTCTCAATTTTTCAGATTTCTCCTTTGGCCTGTTCCCAACAGGACTGGCGAAAGAAGGAATCAAGAAAAGACTTATTTCTGCAGGGTGTCCACTGAGAAGATTTCAACTTACTTGCTGTTTCTAACCGTGGAAGCATGGACAGTGGACAGGGTAAGAAGGCCCATTGAGATGCACTGTGGGATTTTACACTGCATCTCGTTAATGCCTGGTCCCTGACCCTGAGCTGCTAACAAGCAGGCTACATTATCCTTACTCCCTATAAACAAACTCTGCTTCAGAATAAGAAAACAAAATACCCCAATGTGGGAATTATCACTATCACAAGCCTCTTTTCACAGTTTTTCAAAAGTAACATAGAACTGTAGTTGACGAGGATGGAAAGCGTGGCATTTCCATGGTGCAGAGGAAAGAGGTGGGAGGGAAAGGGCGTCTTTTTTTTCACAAATTCAATATGCTGTATTTTTCCCAGTGGCATCAAGGACTTGTGATCTTGAGGCAAAACAGATAATAAAAAAAAACCTAATAAGATGCAAGTGTCCAAATTCAGTTCATTTAGAGTCTATTGTAGAAAAAGAGGAAAAACTGATAAATTGAAAATCAGCAAAGCAAGTTCTTGGTTCTCAATTCTTGTTGTCAGATGTCACCTCCTTTTCCCCATCTTCTTTCTTCTCAGTCTCCTTTTTGACCTCATCCTTCTTTCCATCTGAAGCCTTTTCCTTTACCGAGAGTTCCTCCAGCTTCTCTGCAACTTTGTTAGCACTATCAGTGTTGCCTGTGACAAAACAGTTAAATGTGCAGTCAACCAAAAAAGCTATGAAAGTTTAAACACAACATTTATGCTATTTTCACTTTGCATTTCAACTCAGTGTCTTAAGAATATTCCACCTCGTCACAGAGCCGATGTATTTTGTTTATGACTCATTGGTTGTACTAAGAAACAGTGCTGACCCGTGAAAAATCTGGATCACAATGTAGCAGAACATAGTGACACCAGCCTTTAGAAAGCCAGTCAAGTGTTGCATTCTGCATGTTTGTGTAGCAGACAGAAAAAGTCCCAGGCTGGAGTGAGCAGCAAAGAACAGAGTGAGTCTGCACTCATGAAACTTTACATGTCAGACGTAACATTAAACCCTAGTTTGAAATTAGCTTGGGGATCTGAGGACAACCAATACACCGTGTTACCATGCAAAATGGATTCCAAGCCTTAGTATTCCAATGTACTGGCAGAGTAGCTCACAGTTTAAATAACTAATTTTTAAAAACACTACATTCATAAAGAAACATTTTATCACACTCAGACCTGCATTAGAATGGCAGAAACTTCACTTACTTGTTCCTTCTAGATTTTTTCTGACCTCCTCCTTGCACTCATCAAACTTCACCTTGAACTTCTGAGCATCTGTAAAGAGAAGAGAAAATAAGCATGCACCCACGTCTCCATGCTGTTGTATAATGGACAGGCTGCTTGATCATGCTGCTTTGACAAATCCGTGAAAAAATGAAAAACTACTGAGAAAATAACTGTAATATTAGATTAAACGTATGCTAACTTACTCTCTGCATTTAAAAAGCGTATTGCCAGGAGTTCAGGTTTCGGGCATTCATCAGCGTAATCTGCAAGTGTGTTCCACACCCAGGCCCTGTCGCTGCCAGCGTTGGGCTTCAGTTCCATTGAAGTTGTAACTATAGTTCACAAGAAGGGAAAAAAGTTAACCACATAAAGGCAGATGTATGAGCACAAACTCTGTGGGAGTTTTTGACATGTCTACTGGTTACTAGCTGGACACAGCAGGACTTTTAAAATATCAATATTTTGATTAATTTGGTGATGTTGATTTTTCAGTGTTATGAGTCCTTGGGAACCACAAGTGATCATTTTAGTGGATCCCAATATGTTTTGGACTTCTTGCAGTGTTCAAGAGTTTAACCGAAACCCTCCTATCCCAAGAAAGACATAACTAAACAATTTCTACCAATTCTTAACAAGTTCCAACTCCATTAAAGTGCGACCTGACTGTTTTTAACTGAAATATTTTAGCTGAACTATAAACAGAATGTGCACTTAAAAACTTTCTCTGGCTACATGAAAATACGTTGTATTTGCCTCATAGATAAGGAAATATTAAAGGTAAAGCATGACGATCATGTTGACCGACAGAGATTTTTAATGTGCTGCTGAATTGCCAAAAAAAAAGCAGAAGGAAAAGACAGATTTGCTTTTAGATACAAATTCTTGAATTGAATGAATTGAATTGTATTTGTGCATTTAATAAACACATTTAATATTAGTTTTTACTTTCTATGTCGTTTTTTTAATCATATAAAATTATTTATAATTGCCAGCTTCACTCACTGTGATGATTGGCACAAATCTTCAAGGTTCGATCTCTCCTCATCAGGAGGCGGATTGTGCCCCTCTCTTTGTGTTTCAGCAGTTTGACGTCACCGGTTCCTCTCTCTTTCCACTCTGGTGGGTCGTTCTCAGAGGCAAAACGATATAATTTAGCCCGCCTGGGGAAATAAGGGTACACTTCATTAATGCTACTCCTGCTTCACTAAGCAGACCCATCTTGTAGGCAAATGTATATTATACCAAATCATGTAAAAACAAACAATAAATAAATGTCAGTAGACAAAAACAACTGTAAGACACAACTTACATTTTAAAGAGTTCCTCCTCATCCTCTTCTAATGTTTTCACATCCTGCTCAGGAAGGGACACGATGGGCTCAAAGTGGGGATCATGATTAGAGTCCTCTGCAGTGGTGTCATGCTCTTCTTGTTCCTGGAAGTAAAAGCAGTGGATGAGCTGACATAAGAACAGAGAAGAACAAAAAGGTCGACTAATCTGTGCCAAAAATTCTGTGTAATTTGAAGTTATTAGGCAAGTGGTACCTTTCAGTTTGATTCTTTTAAAGTCAACGCAACAAACTGACTTCTAATCACAGATGAACATGCCATGAATGTTTCAATGGAGGGATTTAAGGGCTCACTGGTTAAGTAAAGCCTTTGTAGTGGGAACTAGCAAAGCCTTTAGTAAATTGTTGTTGCTGAGCCAAGCATCTTTAATTCTTTTTCTGCAGCATGGTCTCTGAGTTGATTTGTGAAAGATTCAATGCGTATGAATCAACCCTCATATTCTCATATTCTAAATTCAATAAAATGACTGAGGACAGAGATATCTGTTTACATACGAGTATGCAGGTTCATTTTATAGCAGAGTGTGAAACGAGGCCTTTGTGAACAACTGCGATGAGCAGGTTCACTTAACGGATACAAAACTGTATAAGCAAGCAACTCTTCTTCCTTCAGTATGCAAAGTCAATTTCGAGCCTACTACACTCCTACTCAGCGGGATGGCGAGCTAGCTCTGCCCAAATGTAACGCCAAGTCTTTGCGCCCAAGCCAACACAGATAAGCTACACAACTGCAACAGACATTAAAGATGCAAGACGCAATAACCGCGAATTTATTTAACAAGGCCACTAGCTTGAACGCCTAAGTTGATACATTAAAAAAAATCTGGTTTTGTCAGGGTTGCATTATACCTCATCGTGTTAAATTGTTGTTCAACTTTATTTTACTAAGAGAACTCATTGTGAAGTTGTCTGGCTAGTTATCAGGCCTTTCACCAGAAGGCTAGCTAAAAGCTAATGATTTGGCTTTTCATAATATGATGTGGCACAAGTTACTAACGTCGATAATTTGACAGAAACTTGGCTCACATGATTTGCAGGGCCAATGGACACCCCACTCAATGTGTCCGTTTTAACTGTCCCATAATACGCAGTCACGGTCCCCGGCGCGCTACAATTAAAGCTAACATTAGCCAACTCATGTTAGCAACTGTTGTGCCTGGCAGACAAAGGCAAGGAGCCCGCCTGAGACTTAAATCGGCTCAGATTGTAAAACACCCCGTTAAAAATGACTGCTGACTGTGATAATTAGGAACAGCCGATATAAATACCGTGAGAATTGCCCTCCTAACCAGATAACATAATGATCATAGTACAAGGCTAATGTTAACATGCTGACTTACTGCACATTTCAGAGTATTTGTAAGCTCGTCAATATTAACTGAAGAAACGCGCAAGAGTGTACGATCTTGAACTGGAAATTTTAAGGGATGGCCAATATGAGAGGGTTCTTAGGGTTTCATTATAATCTTTAAATAAACCTTGAAAACATAACTTCACCAATTAGCTTCTCTAGCACTAGGAAAGACATCACTGTCGGCATTTCTGCTCGCAGCTTCCGTTACAAACTTTAACGATAAAGACTTATCGTACACCAGGTTTGTCCGAAAATTTCGATCTTAAAAAAACATAGTACGTTAGATGACCTAAAATACGTGGCCTTACCTTCGGGTCTGCCATATTATTGGAGATGTTTGTAGATTAAGAATGTAGTTTGATAGATTCAAATCCCACACTGGCCGCCGCTTCGCTTCAGCTATTCCACTTCCTGCTACAGCTTTCGCGCGCCGAATTTCCTACGTATGCCCGTGCCCACATTGTGACAGCGCGCGTACCGCCTCTCCCGTCTCTGGTAGTGCCTTGTTATCAACGATCACCCTTGGCAAACTGCCGTTTCTTTGATATAATTTCCTTTAACTAAGTATTACTGGAAAATGTGAAAGTTGCTGTATTTTAATGTTTTAATACATATGAAATATAAAACCTTTTTATATCATATTGACATTATATTGACATATAATGTCACACCATGTACAATTTTATCATAACTTCTCTAATCACAAATATATAATTTAAAATGAAACAATTTAGCACAGTAAAACCTTGAATTATATCAACTAGAATAACAACCCTCCCCCATTAAACAGGGCTTCAAGATCAAATAGTACAGCAAGTGGTCTTTTATGGCCCCTGTCATTTCAGTTTATTTAGTGCTGTAGCGGTGCAAATAGTATTAACATGCAGAAAAAGTATCATAAACAAACTGCCGCAAGATAATCCAAGAGTTTGGGGCCCTAGGACAGCTGCTAGCTTTGACTCTGGTCAGGTTTTACAAACGCTGCAAAGGTCTTATGCAAACGCTGGAGTTAAATCTTGTTGATCGAGTTTAAAAAAAGATATTTGTTTTTACTTTAGGGACAAATAAAAACTTTTTCTGCAAAACATTTAATAGAATATTTTGAACTAATGGTCTGACAGTTTAATAGTTTATAGAGCATTTCGTAGAATGAAACGAGAAGAATATAACGCTCAAACTCAGAAATGACGACTGCCACTTTAAAAACAAAAGTTCAGAGTTCACCGCTGCACGTGGTCAAATCAACATGGCTGCGTCCTGCACATTTTAGTGAGAAGTGGATCTGAAAGTAAACGTGAGAAGGTAAAGCACACAAAAAACATCTGTACGTCCGTTGACTGTCTCCGTGACTGATATTTAATACAATAGAAAACTCTCTACTGTCAGACATTAAAATATAAACTGACGAACGTTTTTTGTCCTCCGAACAAAAAAAGTGTGACGTTAACTTAAGTGAGTTTAATTGCAATCTCAGCCCTCAACTAGAGACACGTCTGTATGCAAGAACAAAGCATGGTAAAAACTTCTAGAAAGACATACTGCTAAAATCACAGTCCTCAAAGGGAATTTATATTTATGGGTAGCAATAACTTAAAATTAAAATGTTATTGTTTTCACAGATATATCCAGATTCTATAAGTCAACTGTAACTATTATTAAAAATCTAAAATTCTCATAAACCGAACTCGATATTTCAGCACACACTCCTCAGCCATCACGTTGTTCAACACTTTTTCATATGATTGGTCTTTTTAAATGCAGGATTAGTACCAGTCTGCTAATTGGATTGTTAATTGTACCACCCAGAATAATGGCAGATGTAGCCGATACTCCACTTTCAAAGGAGGAGAAGCCTGACGTCGTCCCCCAGGACCCCAGCAATGTGGATGTAAGGTCTGACGTGAAAGCTGAAGAAGAGGATGAGGCAGCCACTGACCCCAGCTTGTACCGCTACATCAAAGAGGACCTCTTCACATCTGAGATCTTCAAAGTGGAGATCAGGAATCTCCCCAAGTTCATTGGCTTCAATGACCTCAAAAAGTTCCTGGCCAAACACGGCGTCAATCCGCACAAAATCAAGCTGTTTGGAAAGCAGACATTTGCTTTTGTCACCTTCAAGAATGAGGAAGAGCGTGACAAGGCCATGAAGATGGTGCATGGCATGCAGTGGAAGGGCCAGGTGCTGAGCGTCAGGCTGGCCAAACCTAAAGCGGACCCTATCCTGAGGAAGAGGAAGCAGGAGGAGGGAGAGGGCGCAGGAGGACAGCCCCCATCCAAGCGAACAGATGGCGGCGAGGAGGAGGAGCCTCTCAGTGTCCAGATAGCCAACGTGGTGACTCCTCTGTGGAACGTGCCTTATGAGGAGCAGCTGAAGAGAAAGGAGCAGGAGGTGGTTGGGGTTCTGCAGAGGCTGGCCAAGTGAGTGTCATTAATGTGGAGTCTAATGTATAAATACATACAAGTGTGTGCCCAGAAAAGATGTGATGCGAGTACATGGAAAAATATCATTATATTTATGGAAACTCCAGACAGCCCCCAGTATTCTGAGTCCACCCTGAACTTTCACCATTTTTTATTCTTACCAGTAGAAAACACTTACAAAATAGTATTCAGACTAAAATATTGAACCTCTCAATACCAGAGTTTATTTTGTTGTGACTCACTGACAGTAAAACTACACAAAACATAGTAGAGGAGAAAAGTTCTATGTTTATATGGGCGTTTTGCAATAGAAAACATCAATCAATACTTACCTGTTTCTTTTTCAGGGAGATTGGCAACACTAACAAAGCCATGCTGCCGTGGCTGTTTGCACAGAAAGGAAAATACAACAAAATGTGTTGTTCTCTGGAACCTATCAGACCATCTCCTACACAGGTATTTTTTCATGTTGGGCTAACATTTTGTATTTTACTGAAATAGACATACATGGAAAAATACAAAGGTGTCCTAAAATAGACAGGACCCAGAATGCAGAAGTATCACTACATTTTGAACTCTAATAATTTTTTTTTCAGTGCCGTTTGTCTATCTGTACAAAAGAACTTTTATTTTTCATAACTCTTTGAAACTGAGTTGTATGCACTATTGTTTTAGTACTTGTTATTCTTACACCCTTTTAATCCTGTTCATCTTTCTCCACCTGTATTATGACAGACAGAGTACAGGAACAAGTGTGAGTTCCTCATTTCAGTGGGAGCAGATGGTGAGGATAAGACCATTGGTTTCCGCTTGGGAAAATATAAAGGTGGCTCCTGCGCTGTGGTCGGGCCGGCTGAGACGTGCCATGTTTCAGCTGAGGCCAAGAGAGTGGTCAGCGAGTTTCAGAAGTTCATCAGGTGGTATTATGTGATAGACCACAGAACACAGTATTACTTTTAAAGATCATGGACCACCCTGGCATAGGTTGGAAACCACAAGCTAATGCGTTAGCAAGTGGAAACATTAGCCTGTGTTAGTGGATTCACATTTGAGCCTTAACTGAGGATGCAAAAATAGTTGTCTAAAATATCTTTATAAAGTCTTCACAGATGCTTTTCCTCTATTGCATTTAATTTTTCTTATATTTTTCAAACAGGACAACACCATATTCAGTGTACAGTCCTGAAACGTATGAAGGACACTGGAAGCAGCTGACCGTGCGCACTACAAGGACCAAACAAGCCATGGCTGTAGTGTTCTTCAACCCACAGGTGAAATGTTCTTTTATAAAAACTGTGTGTGATACAGCCTCTTAAGAATTAACAATTATACATCATTAGATTTGTCCTTAAGGTCTCTGTCATTTGTTGAATATCATGCTAGAAACTTGAAGAAGATGAAGTCAGTGCATTAAAGAGCTCCATGACAAAATACTTCACAGAAGGAGAGGGGAAAGACAGCGGAGTAACTTCTCTGTACTTTGTTAGAGAAGGTCAAAGGTAAGAACAAACTATGATGCTCTATGAGTCACAAAGTTAAATGACTGCAGAAAAAAATGCAGGACAAACTGTAGAGCGCAGACTATAAAAATCTCTAAATAATGTACTTGTGCTTTGGGCTTCCAAGGACTTCTCCTAACATAGAGGACTTGCCCTGTGAGCTGGTGGCTGGAGAGGGCTGCATTCATGAGGAGCTCCTGGGTCTAAAGTTCAGAATATCTCCTCATTCCTTCTTTCAGGTATGAAAGATTTACCTCAGAGACCTTCGGACGCATGCCCTTTTTCCATCAAATAAATCCAGTTTTATTCAGTCAGCATGTCAGTGTAAAGTGAGTCTGTCTTACCTTGCAGGTGAATACTGAAGCTGCAGAGGTGCTGTACTCTGCTGTGGGGGAGTGGGCACAGCTGGATCAGGACAGCACAGTGCTGGATGTGTGCTGTGGAACAGGGACCATCGGCATCTCTCTGGCCAAGGTGATGTTGGTTGTTGTCTATGAGAAACTTAACTCAGCTATAACTCAGCTATGAAAACCACGACAGCTTCTCAAAAGTGAGGTCAAGATATTGTGATCACCCCTTGCTGCCTGACTGCAGTGTAATTCGTAAATCTTGCCCCCCCCCTCCAATGTTAGCAGGTGGAACAAGGGTCAGATGAAAAAAATCAAAGCATGTTACATAATTTCCACAAGTATGTTTTCTGTTATTTGATTGGGGGAAAATAAGGGACTGTAATGTCATAAATGACAGCTAACCCTAACCTATGATTGAGTCAAATGGCTTAATGGGCAGGTCCTTGATAGTTTGGCTCCATCTGCTGCTTTATCAGGGATATTTTGGCTTCATTATTGGACCATGGAAGAAAATGTATATTTCTCTAGCATAACAATCTCCTGGCAGATTGTTATAGTGTTCATTAGATGAAAATGCAGGTTCTGTCAGGTTTTTGACATTTTTGTGGCTTTTGTGTCTAGAGAGTAAAGAAGGTGATTGGGATTGAGCTGTGCCAGGAGGCTGTGGAGGATGCCAAAGTTAATGCAAAGCTCAATGGTAAGAGAGCAGCCAGACAAAATCAAACTAAAGTCTTTGATTTGTGTATAAAATGTAAATTCTTAGAAATATGGGATAATCAGTATTAACAGGTTTCTAAAGCATTTGCTGTTTCTTGAAGAGTCATTAAGACAAGGCAACTGGACTATGTTGAAATTTTTTTTTTTGGGAAGACGTTTCACTTCTCATCCAAGAAGCTTCTTCAGTTCCAAAGGACTGGTTGAAGGAAGCAGATATT
>JAQMCX010000047.1:3456365-3482181 GCA_029814765.1 Acanthurus leucopareius
AACATTTAAGTGTGGAAAACATGCAAAAAAGTAAGAAATCAGGAAGGGGGCAAACACTTTTTCACACCACTGTACATGTACATAAAAGACGGAACACCTGCCAACATGTGGCAGGAACTGATTAGAATGCAATATCTTATTGTGCTTAATAGTGTTGAAACCACATTCAGTTGTAGGTTTCTTGATATTGCCCGACCCTGAACAGACTGATCCCCCACTCACTCTTCAGGACAGTCTTAATTTTGGTCATCATGGGTTGAACACCTCCATCACCATCTGACTGATGATCACTGTCCTCGCCATACTTGTCTTCTGCTGGACGCATCTTTTTTGGGACTGGCATGCCCTCCTCCAGCAGAGCATCAACATCATTGTCAAAATCCTCCTGGAAGAGGCAATGGTTAAGGCCAGGACAGATGGACGGGTCACCAGTTTAAGGGAGTTGTAAGTTATTTGACCAAAAATAACAGATGTGATGCTGCTGGTGCTCCACCACACTTTAAAATGTTACAAGATCTGTTCCACTTTGAAAGAAATCACTTCTGAAATGACAAACAATTACAACTTTTCTTTTTAGCAGTTTTAATCCCCTCTTTTTTTATAAATCACTGTTGATTACTTTAGCATAAATTGAAATAAGTTTGTGTTAATGGGAGAAATTAAAAATGGCACTAACCTCATCCACCATCTCATTTCAGTAGTAAAAAAACAAAGGAATAAACAAAAACAAACATTTATTGATTTCTTTAATGAAACAAGGCTAAAAATGCCCACTTTTTGAATGGACTGTACTGTATGGCCTCTTTTAGGTGGACATAATTTCAGTTTAACAGCAGAAGACAAATTGGTTGTACAGCTGATAATGACAAGCAACAAAAGAGAAAACATACCTCATAAGAGTAAGCCACAGCCTCATCATCTGCTTGCTCCTGCTGTACTATGACCTCAGACTTAAAGCCGCCATGCTCCCCATCGTCATGATCCAAGAAGTTCTCGTAGATGTCATCCAACTCATCCAGAACAGCAAATTCTACCTTGTTTTCCAGGTCTACCTCAGACTCTTCTGATGTTCTTCCTGCTATGTTTCCTGCTCCAGAGCCACTTTCAGCTACCTCCTGCTTACTTTTTGAGTCATGCAACTCACCATTCAGGCTGTCTAAGCCGTCATCACTTCCTCCCTCCTGCCCTTCACCTGTGTACAAAACCTTCCTGTCTTTACTACTGCTGCTTTCAGTGAAGCTTACACTAATTTTAACATCTCTGAGCAGCTTGAGGTCTGGTAGAAACTTGGTGACTGGGGGAGCGTGGCGGGCTGTTCTGGGACACGGTGGTGTGGTATTGGCCTCATCTGAGAGGTGGCTACAGAAGGTTACTGAGCCCATGCTAAGTGGGTGCTGTTGCTGGGCTTCCCCGTCCCCTGGGGTGTATGTGTATCCATCACCACCAGAGCTAACGTCCATTACCTCTGCGTCACTGGACGTTTGCAGGGGAGGTGGTGGAGGTGCTCTGCCCTCATTTAGGCCAAAATCATCAGGTGGCTCCAAGGGGAGAGGGGGTAGAACATCATCTATCTCCATTTCTTCTATAATAGGGGCTAAATCTTACACAAACTGATAAATTATCCTAAAATCTGACCTGTTAATCTACTTTCTTCTTATCTAAACCCAGAATGCATGCAGAAGCACATCCCTGTTTAGACCACGTACCAGAGGTGAAAATGCTAAGCTGACTACATTGTTCTTTTCATTAATGTAGACAGCTTTCAGAATCACTGTCTCAATTATTGGAAATCACAATGCATTCAGCTTAATATGGGATCTAGGCACTGATCATCCTCCACTGGTATCTTCTGGGAGCTAGAAAAAATAAGACCAGTGAGAGCAGCGGTTAGTGCAACTTTATGACTGATGGCGAAGTAACATTGTGATTGAATATCACGTATTACTATGTAGCGACGGAAAAAAAGCTTGGGGCATGACATATGAGTCAACTTTCTTGGTAATATGTTTAAAGAGGAGAACCCGTTTTACCGCATCTGCTCAGTCTATCACTTAGCTACAGTGGGCCCCTCAATGCTAACATGCTAACGTTAGCAAGCAACCATCACACTCTGCGTTACCTCCGCGTCTACAGAAATGGACAGCTAGCTTAAAAACAGTTCATCAAGGAATTACTCACCGATAGATATGACACGTCTATGTCCTGGTGAGCACCTAACTACCTCTCTAAATTATTTTAATTCTCGATGCACCGCCATACTCTCTAATCAGCAGCCACGCCATCTTGAAGAAAACCACAGCGGCAACCCAACACAAGCCCCGCCTCCTAGAACCGGCTTTTTGATAACTGATCAATCAGATCGTTCACAGTGTCCTTCTGCGACATCTACTGGTGGGATTCGGTCAATAAACTTACATTTACAGTTAACGTTACATTTTTCACCATTATTAAAATAAAATCATAATACTAAGTCCCATTCTCTGAACCAAATGGTCAGGGCACATAGGCACACTTTGTAGATCTCATTCACTCTTTTTGCAAAACTCTGAACCCATTCTCACTTAGCCTGCTGAAACACATTTTGCACATTTTTGTGATGTATTGTAATGCATTGTATTGGTACACAGGTGGCAGAAGTTAAACACAATGGCGCACATGTTTCGGTTTACACACAACTCAAAACTTAAAACACTTTTTGCTAGTGTTGAGATATGATATAAGCCAGTTCAAACGCGTAAGTGAGTTGAAAACTGATAACAAAGAGGGATGTTTGACTGGGAGAAGTCAGCATATTGTGCAGGGTTTTGGCTCTTCATATGATATACCTGAGGTCTCCAGTTCAAATTGCAACAATGGCTCATCTTTCTGAATGACTGTTGCAAAGTCACCTGCTCGGCTGCACCAGAACAGTGTTTCAATTATTGCCTCTGTGTAATATCCAAGGTGTGAAAAAGTAAATCTGCTGATTGAGAGCAACTAAATGGCATGTTGAGCATTCAACATTCAGCCCTGGCAGGCCCTGCTTCCTGAGTGTTTTTCAGGGGTGACCACATTTTTTCAGCTTGCGAGCTACTTATAAAATGACCAAGTCAAAATGATCTACTAAATATAATGCACGAGTTGATGTACCTTTCATAATTGCATGAACCCATATTGCACAATACAACTGTGTACATTTTTTGCCATTACCTAACTCTGATGACTTGCACTGCAGATCCCCCACTCATTTTTATACCCTTTCTGAAGTTTAGTAGAAATAAACTGGGCAATTCGGCAGCTTGCGCATGAGTCACTCCCCTTCTTGTCGTCTGTTTCCATGGTAACCGAGGAAAGACCCGCGAATTGCTCTTAAATAGCGCGCGCAGCTTCCCGTCTGCACGGATTGGATAGATTTTTTTTAATGCCATGCGATCTACGCACATTACCTTTGCGATCGACCGGTAGATCACGATCGACGTAATGGGCGCCCTGTAAAAAGTTCTGATTAATAGTGATGAAGAATTTAATTGTCCGACTTGTATGGGATTTCTTCGCTTGGGTCGCATCCTGCATCAAGTTTCAGCATGATGAAAGTACCTTTTTTAGCATGAGAAGAGCCTTGTAAATACTATACAGTGACTTTGGAAGCCTGAATCAAAATTTGATTACTTGTAATGAAGCATTTTATTCCTCCCTTGCGTCGGATTTTTCCGCTTGCGTCTCAGATAGACATCAAGTTTCGGCATGATGAAAGTACCTTTTTCATCACTAAGGAGAACATTTTTATGAATTGCGAAGTGGCTTTGAATATGTCAGTCAGGTCTCTAATATCTTGGCTTAAATCTAAACTCTTAAATTTTCAACAATTTTCAACTCTTTTATCTGATCTCATACTCAAACCCGCCGTTATCTATATTTCAGAGTTTCAAATATGTCTATTTGCAAATTTTAAATAATAAATGAAATTCAACACTCAGTGTTATTTCTCAGTCTCCTACTATCAATAATTTTCAAAGTGTGCACTCAAAAGTCTTGGGCTTGAAGATCCTTGGTCTTTTAAATGTTCACACTCATGCATAAATTTGAGTTGTGTGATAGCTCAGTGTGTAAAAGCACTGCCTAGAGCAGTATTTACTTAATCTAGACAGCACAGGTTCAAGCTCTGCTTCTACTAAGGTATCTATCAGTCTGAGGGTGTCTTAAGCATGTGAAGTCTTTTGCTAAATGTCAGTTTAGGCCTAGACATTTCCAATAAGCTTTGACAGTTCTTTAGAAGAACCCAAAATCCAAATGGTTGTGTTAAAACCCCACTTAAAAGGTCTTAATCTGTTTATGATTTTGTCTTAGACATTTAAACACAGAGCTTCTTCCTGGCACATAATTGTAGAAAATTAATGCAGCAGTGCAAAAAATTGCCACTATGCTATAGATATTTCAGTTAACAAAGTTTGAATCAGCTGGGACCTGAGGTGGCAAACTGCTTATGTTATTATCTAAATGTTGGCGGTGCTTTTGTCATTGTCTCAAATAATGGGAGCTGCAATGGTAACCTACAAAGGCAGGGACCTGCTGATGTAACTTTGCTTCAAATTCTCTGATACTTCATCTTACAAACATTTCAAGCATCATGAGGGTCCTTAAGGCTTGGATACTGCTTGGACCTTGATGACTGCAACTTGTAGCTATATTTTAATTAATTAATTAATCTTATTTTCTAATCCTTGCCTGTTTTTGGTGTCTTAGACACACATTAGGCTAAAAATTATCCTTTTTCAGTCCACGATATGTTAATGAAAATACATTTACAAACTCTTAACAGTCATATCCAATATTAAGAACAATTCAGTCATAATTGTTAAGCTTGACTGTGCCTCCCAATCCACACCACTTCCTGTTCTCAGTTTTAGATGCAGAAATTATCTCACAAAATCAACTCTAAAAGTCACTGTAATGTACATATTTGTGTTTTTTCTTAATGAGATCTCTGAAACTATTTCCTGCTCGTGGATTCACTGGGGTCACTCACCTACAAGTTGCAGTATAAGGTGAAGACAACATAAGGACTGCAATATCTTAAGTTTCCAGATGGGGTCGCTGTTCACTAACAGGAGTCGATCAATGACAAAGCAGAGCTTGATGCTGTTCAGTTGAATGAATTGCTTTGCACTAAAAATTAAATACAGATGGAGTATTTAAATTTTTTTTTTCATTTGCACAAAGCTTCGCTAGCTTTTGGGGATATTTTAAACAGATGAAAAAAATGTTGCATCTCAAAAATACAATAGCTCAAGGTTTGTATTGCAATGTTGTCACACTAGACTTTAATTTTTGCTTTAGGAAAAACAGAAATAAACAAAATATGCTGAATGGAGTTTAAGATTTGATTCATTTAATTAATTGTCCCATATGTTTTCATTATGGTCTGTCAAAAATATATGTGAAAAAAGCCTATCAACCCTTTGTAGAGGATTTAGTCTGCTTTAGGTCTACCCCACCTGGAACAACTCCATCACTTTCTCAGAGCTCCAAAAGCTGTCAGTGGAAATTACATTTGAAAAAATGTATATTCACAACATAATGTGAAGGCTACACTACTGTATGGGTAGCCTGCCTAAAGGATTTACCTTTACCAGTGGGACTGCTAGTTGGATTCAGTCCCTCGGACTCTGTTTGTGTATTAATGTGAACAGTCATTATATAGAGAGCAAATGTTAATTTTTGGATAAACTGTATTTATTGTCAAGCAGCTGTAAAATACATCGTTCTTCCAAGGAAGCCATCAGAGATCCAGTCCAGTAAACTTTTTGCATTCAGTACTGAAAGATGGGTTGTAATCAACGCTAAGACTACTGTTCCGTTGTGTATCTCTAGTCTATAAGAACTACTGTGATCCTAAAGGTCTAGTGTAGGATTTAGTGAGATCTAGCACTGAACTTGTAGACTGCTTGTAATTAAATAATCTATTCATTTCAAGCATGTAGGAAAGCCAATGGTGGTTGCAAAACTTGTGAAAAACTAGAAACACCCTCAGTAGAGGGAATGTTTGGTTTGTCCAGTCTATGCTAATGTTCAAACATTGAGGTACAACATGGCAGGTTTCATGGAGGCAGACCTGCTCTCTCTGTAGATATAAAAGGCTTATTCTAAGGTTATGTGAATATTATTTTTTGACTTTACACTAATGAAAACATAATTATGAATATTGTAATCAATTTCTGCCATATTTTACTAATGTATCCCTATAAAACATACATGCTAAACCTCTAAATCAGATGCACATTGTCTAGACAAAAATACTGGTCCCTGCTTTGTAAAAGAGAAAATCATTTGCAGACTTTTTCCATTAAAATATCATTTATTAATTACTACTCCAAATCGCAGTCTGGAAATTGTGCATAAAATGTCTATTGACTTCAGATCATGGATTCAAAGGGAAAAAAAATCTGACAACAAGAAGAATAAATTAGATTGAATTAAAATAATGTGTTCAGAACAGAACTGACTGCAGGTAAAACAGGTTGCCAACAATGTGTAATAGATCAGACTTTTTGGTGCAGCCCAATCCTTCTGTCTTGTGACATGTAGGTAAAGTATTTTCCTCTACAAAACTACAAATGTTCTTTGGCAATCTTGAATCAGCACACATTTTCAAAAGATGACTATTAACCTAAAAGAAGTATAAGAAATACATATCACTGATGTTTATCAAGCAACTAGTGCTGACTAGCTGAAGAAAAAGTGCAGATGAGTCTTCATGTTCAAATTGTTGCTACAGTGAGGTGTAGCTAAAGGAGGGGAGTGGGGGGATGAGTGGAAAGAAGGGTGATGCAGAAAGGCACAGAGATGGTTGCCTCCATCATGTCTTCACATTTGCAGTTTGAACTGGAAAGAACTGGTGCTCCACTTGCTTGTGTCACAGTTGAGCATGGTGCGTTCTGTGAAGGTCACGTTGTCTTCTGTGTCAATCAGGATAATTGTATTGGTCCTAAATGGTCAGGGACATAGGAGATACAGGAAGACAATCACAAAAAATATTAAATTAAAGACTGGAAATGCTTCAAAGAAAATCTAAGAACACAGGCAGGTGGCAGGAGTACCACAGATGTACTATGATGGGTGCAAACACCCTAAAAAGCGTGAGCAGGTAGTTGCATGCCATGCAATGCTAAAGGACACTTTGAGGGCTCTGGCAAAGACTGACCCTGTAAACTTTTGGCTACAGGACAGGCTTTGTACCCACTAATCCACCGTGGTGTCACAGTGCAGACGATGCTCTTTCATTTCCTTGCTGTGGAGAATTGATTACACCAGCGTTTCTATGTACCAACAGTTCTCTCTATGATTCTTCAGGCCAGCACAGCCCCATCAGTCACCTCAGATAGAAATGAGCAGAGTGGGATAGAGGTCTGTTGTAAGTGAAAGACACTGACCTTGTGCCATAATGAGGGGAGCGAACACACACTGCTGACAGAGCCTGGATCATGGGCTTGCCGTAACCATCACCCTGGCTCTCCTGAACTGGATCAGGTGTGTTCCTGTTAAACAAACCAACAATTAAAACCCATACATTATTTCCTATCATATTGCCTGTAAAACTGATCCATAATATCCATAAAAGATGTAATATACGAACAACATTTGAAAAAATGGTCCTTAAACCTCCCTGGTCTTTCTATCTTCTCAGTGATGAAATTGGTTATAAATGGTTTCAGAGCTGCTGCACAAACAGAAATCAATGTATGGTTATTGGTAATGTCTGAATTTGTGCAGGGCTCAGTCCTGTGGCCTTTTCTTTCACTCTTTATATCAGTGATATTGATTCTTCTGTAGAGGGGTTAAGGTGTATTTCTTAAGCAGACTATACTGTATTGTACTGTTTTGCAGAAATTGTACATTCAACCATCAACACTCCTTTGCTGATTTACAACTTGCAGTCGATAACCACAAGGCTGTAGGCTTATTTTTCAATGGAGACAAAACTAAATTCATGTTTTTCTCCAAAGCTAAAGACACTAATTATCATCAACTCAGGTAAGAATGGTAAAATTATTAAAAAAGTCAAAGAGTAAAAGATAAGTTTTTAATATAAAATGACTTAACTGGTGAGCTCATTGAGAACCAAAATTTGTTTGTTCCAAAGGAGTATAACAGATACTTGTTCTCATTGTAAAAAGGTGCTTATTAAGGCACTGTTCCGGTCAGTCTTGGGTTACTTTGATGGTTTATGGTTATTTTGTACATGCATGCCTCAGCTGCAGCTCTGATGCCCTTTGGATGATGTCTGTAACTCTGCACGGAGATTTACTACTGATGATAATTATAAGACTCATCATTTTGAGCTGCATACAAAGGTCAAATGGTCCTCTCTCTCTCTGAGGTGTGAAAGACACTGGGTTTTTATCAATAAGGCTCATTCTGTTTGTTTACCTTCTCATAATACTGCTTGCTTACTCTGAATATGGCCCCTTACAGAGCTCTCTCAAATCACTGCAATATGTTGCAGATACTAACTTTAGGGTGTACCTGCGATATGGACTGGCATCGAGGACGATCCAACACTTACCTCATTTTTATTCTTCAGGCAACTTAAATTTTTAATCCCATTTTAATTCACTTTCAGCTGTTCTTGTTTTAGTTGACTCATCTGTTTTATATTTTAATTGCTTTATTTATTCCTAAGGGTTTAGGATTTCACTGATTTAGCTTTTTTCCCCCTTTTTTAAAAAAACTTTTATCTATATTTTAACTAGGCTTACTTTTCATATTTATTAGTGTCTGGGATTTTTAGCTTTTCACTTGTAAGTTTAGCAAATGAGTGCCCTACCTCAATTTATACCAGAGTTAAAATAGCAGTTAAATGACTAAATATTTTAAACTCAACAGAGTATGTAAACATGACAGCTGTGGAAATCAATTGTTGATTTAGACATAGATTGTCAATGTTATGAACAGGACTTGGAGCTATTCAGACCATCCCTGTTGCATTGTTTATCCATCAGAGAAGTTCTTTAACTGTTGGGAAACACACTTGTTCATTTTCATCACAAACCGATTCCCAGCACCTCTAAAGCACACCAAGAACATGTCATCTAGGCTGTTTAATCTGTAAAAAAAAATCTCGATATAAACACAAATTATGGTTTCACAGAGAAGTTATAGGGTGGAATATTTCTTGTAAGCACACATAAACTTCATGGCGTAAAATATAATATCTTCTGAAGGCTTCATATTAACTGCGCAGATATGAGAGCTTTATCAATCTTCTCACCCAGTTCTCGAAATAGTAAATTATTGCAAATAATTTGTCAGTTACATCCTTTTGACTCAACATCACATCATGCAAAAGGCACTGTATTATTAAGAGGAGCCAAGACTGGGTGCAGTCCCTCACAGCAGCTCAATCAGAGCCCTGAAACAGTAACTCCAAACACGGGCATGTTCTGGGGACTCTGTCTAGCTCTACGTTCTGTGAGTAAGGTAGCATTTGACCCCACACATGGCTTCTGACCATCAACATACCACTCTTCAATACCAGAGGATGTAGATGTAAATAAATAAATATCCTCTATATGCAAACATTTATGGAATCATTAATGACAATTCATCCATATTTAACCTACAGACTTTCCTTACATCCAGAGTAATGCCTATCAATTAATTAAAAAACAAAGTGTTATTATGAGGTATTCCAAAATTAAAGTCACTGTGATGTTAATCTGTGTGTTCACCACTCACAGTTCTTCATTATTGAGGACGTTAAGAAGCTCTTCTACCAGTCCATCACAGGAGAGCGACTGGTTGTTGACAACACTGGTGAAGTGACGCTTGCCTTGCAGCAGTTTCTTCCATGGGGTGTCCAGCAACGAATTACTCAAGCCATAGATTCCTGCTGAGGGACATGTGAGAAATACAAACAAATATATACACTAGTAAGCTCGGTTAGTGACCCTGTGGGGCATCGTTCAATAAACAGACAATCTCAGAGCGATATCAACATGAAAATGTCAGGCTATTACGAGTGGGCCATAGGCCACAAGGAGAGGTAAAATGTGAGATGAATGGTTTCTACAGCAACCATAATAAAAACACAGACCTGGTTTTAGATGGATGGGTTCAGGGCTGCCTCTGTTTCCATAGTAACACACGATGTCTTGTTTGGCTCTACATGGGACACAGTAAGATGGAAAATTAGAGAATGCATTTACTGATGATTAAACTTGTTTATGTCTAATTATGAAGACTGTGTTAAGTCATAATGCGCCTGTGCTCTTGAAATAAACAGAAATATAGCAACGTTGAAAGGAGCAATCCTGGGAAAGTCGTAAAATACGTGCTAAGGGTGAAAAATTATATGAACAATTCACTATACAGTATTATTTAATAATTGATTTTCTTTGCAGTTCTGTAAAATAGGAATTAAGAAGCTTGTTTAATTTGTAGAAGCAAGTCAAACGGGAAAATACCAAACACCATAGTTAATTGCAGCATTCAAATCTATCCTAAAGGAACAACTGGGTGAAATTAAAGCTTAAAATACAAATAAGTGCTGCAAACACGTTAGACTACCACAAGACTCTTTAGTTACGGCGTTAGATCTCTTTGCAAAGTCCTCAGTTAGAGGGAATTTATTCAGTCTGAAAAATCAGTCTGACATCAAGGGCATCTGTGACGGCTTTGGTACAGGGGAGTGAATGATAAATTATGTCCAAATCCTTTGAACCAGCAGGGGAATGAATTTTTTTATGTCAATTTTATGACAGCCATACCAGTGGCATCAGTCAATCTGAAATGTGGTGCAACACTGCTTCAACATCTAACTTGGAAAGTTTCCCAGTTAAGAGCTGGCAACAGAATATGCTGCTAGGCATGTAGCTCTGCCACACTCTTTATTGGATCGTTTTAAACGCCAGAATACAAATCAGCCTTTGGTCCATTACATATATCCCCATAGTCAGACAATGCCTGGTGTTAAAAGCTGAGTGAAGATAAATGACAGATAATTCAGTGGCAATGATTGGGATGAATAATAGGAAAACATTTAATTAAATTTTTAACCAAATAAGGAAAATATTTTATTAGTACATCTTCTACTGTAGTTCTTTATACTTATAATGAAAAAAACAAGAAATAAAATTCTGTCAGTTGGAGTGCATTTCTTTCATGTAAATTGTTAATCACAAAAAATATTTACAACTTGATGTAAATACAGATTTAAGTGTATTTCATTAGGTTATTAAAGGCAGACTTCTCTATGGCTTGAAACAATGAAGTGCTTGTCCATGTGTTCCTCATACAACTTAATTGGAAGATGTGCAGATCATTGTTTATGAGGTCCACCCACCTACACGGACAGAGTGATGGAAGTGCTGGAAGAGATAGTGTGACATGACAACACACATGCTCTTATATAGCATTTTAACACATAGGTATCATCTTCAATCACTGCATTTCATCTGATTACTCTGTTCATTATCTTGCACATCAAAATTCATTCCATACTGGCCTGAACAAACTACTGAAGACTGAGGGAATAACATGATGATCCAGCCTGACATACATACATGTAGATTAGTTCCCGACATATGATTAGTGATGAATTAGAGCTGGTCCTTTACTTTGACTCCTCTGTCTTGTGTAACTTGAGTAACATAGCAGATTGCTTTCTAAAGGCAGGTCAATATGAGTCCGAGCAACTGGGAGAGAATCCTCAATGCCACAAGTTGACATTACACTCTCTGACAACAGTAAAGACCGTAATATTGGTTCCTGGTTGTATCCAAACCCAGTTGAATAGTGTGGACAAACAACTGCCTTTTCTGTGTTTCTATGGCTACTATAAATACAGCAGCGCTGGATAATGTTGACTCAGGTGAAAGCACTCACCCCTCATACATGCATGTGCACAGTAGCTGCTCAAAGCCTCCCACATGGCACCGTAACCTGAAGGGAAACTGAAGAATCCGTGAAGTGTTTACCTGTTGTTGGCTCTTATGTGGGCAAGTGTCTGAAATACTATTGTGAGCCTGGGATGATGACCTCAACTCAACAATACCTAAGGGGCCTGGTGGGTATGTGTACACTTTGCCTGTGATATGCATCAAATTGACGGTGGTGGAAGCAGGTGGAGGATTTGCAGAGAGAGAGAGAGAGAGCTCTATTTCTGCCATTTGAAACTGGCTGGAATATTGAAAGTCTCATCAGGTGTGCTGTGAGCTGATTTGGGCTGAGATGAGGGAACAGCAGGAGGTTGAGGCCACTGGGCAGAGAGAGAACGAGGAGGGAAGAGTCGAAAACAGGCTTTCTCAGATCTCAGTCAGACAGGTAATCAGTATGCTGGCGGGGAGACGTTCTAATGAAGAGTCCTCTATACTGCAGAGCAGTTTCCCAAGTGCCAGCTGTGGTGTAGTTGCCTGGAGATGGCTGGATGAGCTTTCAGCATCATCAGTTCAGAATGTAGATGGGTATGTTGGTGTGGGCTGCTGGGTGGTGATAACATGTAATTTTGCATCATATCACACATATCTGTGGGTGATATGATGCAAGATTGCGTCAGGCGAGAATGTTGTACATAGTAAATATTATAACTGCTTCCTTTCTGCATGTTATTGTGTCCATGTTAGCATGCTGACATTAGCAAAAGACCACTGTGCCTTCATACAGCATCTTGGGTGATGTTATGACTTGATAAATAGAGTACTGTATGCATAACAAACGTCTCAGAATTTTCCGAGATGTTTGTGATAAAATCACACCTGACCCAGAAAAGTACGTCAATTCAGCCAACACAGAGGATAAACTTTTGTGTTAAGATTAAAGCAGGGCAAACATAGCAGGAAACAGATCTTCTAACATGACCTGATACTAACAACTGTAAAGCCAAAATCCACATTATTTTAATTCTGTATCAATTTCTGGACATCTGGAATCACTCAGTGAACAAAGCAGGCTACATTTGAGCTATGTATTGAGAACCACTACAGCTACATTTATTCAGTAAAAAGAGACAGTAATTTTCTAACAGTTATTCTTACTTCTGCTTGGACACAAATTAATACTAGCTGTAGTCATTCATGTTGTTGTTCCTCTTTAAATATTGAGAGTTCATCCACCTCTGATACTCTACCTCTGATATGTGCATATCTGATGTGCTGCTGTTTTTCTTCTTCAGCTCAAATAAGTTTCTGCCAAAAATGACAACACATAGTTGACTGAACCACTTTCTAATGTTGTTTTTATAAAGCAGCTTCACTCAGAAAGTGCATTGAGTGAGGCATTTCTTTACAGGCAAACTTCAGAAGAGATGTTCATTAAAATGAATAATCTCTGGGCATTGACTTTAAAGTGAGTGACATAAAATGGGATCAAAATCAAAGCTTTAGAAAAGTCCAATGAAATGCTGGATATGAAGCCTTGAGAGCATCAAGCAGAGAATGTTAGATCAAACTTTAAATATATTTGGCAGTAGGTCTGCTGAGGGAAGGCTTGGTACGATGTTCTGAGAAATGCCACTGACCAAATCACTCGCGAGTAGAAATAAACCCAACATGGTTATAAATTATTATTAAAGGCAGTATTAGTTCAACAAGCATCACAGTTAAAAACGAACCTTACATAAATCATGGCCAGAATGCTATATCTTAATGCCTGTGGGTAATTCATTAAGTGCACTGTCATGATAAGTCTCCTGTAAAATATAGGGATGGAAACTTTTTTTGTTCAGCTAAGAGACTAGGCTCCTACATAAAAAATACAATAGGGACTATTGTTGTATTTTAATCTGACTTATTTAATTAGATAGAATATGTCACAGATAAAGAAAAGGGAAGGAGGAATGATTTCTGAATCTGAATTTAAGAGGACATGCAAAAGAACAGGACACCACAATTAAAGGAATTCTTGGAGATAACAGATGGAGTTTTCTTTCACCCACCACTTGTAAATATTTTAAAAGTGAATGACAACAACAGAGCACAGGCTGGTCCAATAGAAAAATGAATGCAGTCACCTAGGAAAGCCAACAGAACTCACCTGGTGAGACAAGTTGTGAGAAAGAAAACAAGAACCTGTCAAAATTTGAGTTTTACACATACACCCACACCCCTCTGGATAGGTAATGTTACAGCAGAAGATTAGGGAAGATTAGGTCACACTTTCACATCTAATGCAACATGTTGGGAGAAGCACTTGGTTACAAGCTTGCTAGCCTTAGGATTAGGATAAATCGTAAGCCCCCCATAGTCTAGTAACACTCTCCCCAATATGTATCTCACTAACAGCGATCACACAAACTCTCACAAACTGAGTAGAAATAGTTTGCTTTTTGTCTGCAACGACCACAACATCATAAATTATGTCTCTAGTTACCATGCTCCTCTAATTGTAATATATAGCTCCTCTCAATCCACAGATGTAGTTATAGATTGAAAAAGAAACTAGATGCCTTATTTCCTGTAGGCTGCTGAACACACTACAGCAGGAAACAAACAGGCTGGCAATAATGGTGTTTATTATAAAGATGTAGGCTTGCTTTGGTCGCTGTTTGTCATTTCTATTTGTGGTGACTGGGGCTCGTATCAGACAAATATTTGTGGCATGACATGTGGCATTCTCACAGCACCAGCCCAAGATGAAAGCCCAGTCAAAAACATGACATATTATCACGAATAAACAAACTCTAACCCTAAACAACAACAAAAAACCCTAAAACAACAACAACAACAACAACAACAACAACAACAACAACAGTAAAACAGAACACACATACATACGCACACACACACACACACACACAGTGTCTTTTGCTTTGCCAGTGTGTCAGGAGTGTGGGGTTGCACCTTATTCTTTCATTACGGAGACATGCCAGTAGGGCAGCGCAGGCACAGCTACGACTGCTGGTCTTAACAAGGACATTTGCATGTCATGATGGCTTCAGCCTATCAAAGAAACAACAGTCAAGCCATCTAGCTGCAGGTTAGTTCTGCACAAATTGGAGAGATAAAAGGGATTTTTTAAAAGATAAAATATTGATATTTCTGGATTCAGGCTACATATATCTTAGGTTTTGTGCTATTGTGAATACCAGGAACGAGGGAAGACTAAAAGTTCTCCTAGACTAAAAGACTAAAAGGCAATTTCCCCTTGGGGATCAATAAAGTATTTTTGATTCTGATTCTGATTCTGATTTGAAAAATTGCATGTTCCTTCTTGATTGTGTTTCACTCAACTGTCTGTTCACTACACCCTTCCCCAGATAGTGATTGTTCAATCATGGCATAGCAGCCATAACTAGGCCCAGCAGGTCTGTCCAACCATAGATTTCTCTTCACTGAAGCGCTGTGCATGGGGCTTTATAAAGAGGAATACTCAGTTTTGGAAGATTTTGAAAGGGTGTGGTCTCTTTTGACCTTTCAAAAAATATTTACACAAGATCAAAATTGGAAGAAATGTGATAACACTGTAAGTGGCCACCTAAAGTAGTAACACAAACTAGCATCCGGTTGTCCTTTCAGCTAGAAAAGTCTATAGCTGCCAGCTAAAAGAGAGGTAGTCTAACTTTGTCTGAACTGCATGATTTCCATCATACTGGAGAAAGGCAGCAATGATTAGCTGGGATCATAGTTTATGAAAAATTATGCTATTGGCCTAATATAGCAGAAAACCAATGCATCTCTGTCCCCTTCAAGCAATGCTAAAAATTGTGGATAGTAGCAGAGTACAAGTATAGGAAAATCCTTTGGAGATGATATCTTGCTTGAAGCCATGTTACCGAGATACATGGATCATGACACCTAACTCTACTGAGGAAACCCTTATTTTTATTTCTCCCCCAGCAGGGCTATAGTTCAGTTGGGGTGTGTATTGGAGCTGAACCTCCAACCTCTCGCTGGCAGAAACTGAGACCTGTTTCCATGCCAATCGTCTACAGGAGCTTCTACCATGACAGCTACCTGGGTGTGCACTGATCTCACTTTGATTTTTCTTTCTTAAACAGATCACCAAATTCAGTCGAGTAAGGCTGGCAAAGCAGATGAGGAGGAAAAAAAACTCATTATTTTTAATGCTGTCTAGATTTTCTTTGTCTGAAACCCTGAAATAAGAACAGGTGTTCCTTTAGAATTTTAATGCTGGCTCTTTCACAGCTCAGCATCTGAGATTTCTTTTTACTTCTTTCAGCTCAGCACCAGAGATGAAGATGCTGCCTTTGTGGTTTCATTCCAAGGTAAGGCCAGAACTCAGAGGAATAGAGTTACAGCCCATTCTCGACAAGTTTCTGAAAAATTTCAAATTTAGAATCCTTTAGTGTGCAAGAATCTGCCAATGTCACCTCATGACACCCACACAGTGCATAAAAGCACTTGTCTTCATATCCAACATCCTTCAGTGGCCATGTAATGTATTTTTTTTACACTATGGAACAAATTTTCAACTTGTGAAATATATTGTGTTGAGAGCATTGCTCCTAGTGGGATACAAGAGTTTTTTTGCTTCTCAGTGAAGATTCTCACAATGCTAACAAAGCTTACAGACCATTCACTCACATTGCTTTCTCCACACCTTTTACTCACTTGAACTCTGCTGTGATGAGGTTGAAGCCATTGTACAAGTGGCCTTCTGTTGACACCTTCTTCAGGTAGGAGTAGCTGTCCTGATCCTTCTCCATAAGGTAGTTAGATACAAGAAATCCTGCAAAGTAGAAAAGGAAAAAAGAAATGCTTCTTAGATTTCACACTCAGTAATCCCAGCCTAGTAGTTAATAATAAATGCATGGTAAATACATAAATATGAAAAATAAAAAAAAGATAGATACATTTGACATTCATCAGAAATGAAGAGGAAGGGCGTTGATAAGCACCGGGCGTTCACTCAGATTATTTTTTATGTATTTACATTATTTCTCTATTTTCTTTTGTTGTATTATGTACATATGTAGATATGAAGGCTCAAGGGTATGGGAGTGTGTGTGTTTGTGTATGTGTGTGTGTGAGTATGTGTGTGTATGTATATTTTACATATTCACGATTGTGTGTTATTTGGACAATGGGTCTAAATATTTTAATAGGATTTACATATGGAAGTCAGTTTATGATTATTATAAAGACACCATGTAAAGTGCCACCTGCTCATAAGGAGCTGAGGATTTAACCCCCAACCATCTATTACCTGACCCACCCTCCCTCTTGAGCAAAAGCTTCATAGAATGTGTTATGAAGAGTCAGATTATTCAATACATGTAAAGTGTTAACCACATGAAAACAACTTACAGGGGACTGTGGAGACTTGAGATGTATAACAGGATTTTTTCATTGCTGGCTCACCTCTTCCCTGTGCATCAGGGTTGGGACGTCCTTCCATGTAGTTGGTAATAGCAGCCAACTTGCCCCGCTTGCTGACCCCAAGCCATGATCCTCCTTCTTTGCCATATTCCTGGTCCAGGCCTGGTGAAAACACAAGTGAGAGAATTTTTATGAAACACAGAAACCATTACAGAAACAAACAAAAACTATCATATTATGCCTGATACAAAAAAATCCAAATTCATCGTGTGAGTTTTAGAAAAGTGTTTTCTCTGTACACTACACGAATTCCAAATTCCAATTACATACAAATACATTTATAACACGTCTTAAACCATGGGATTTTTCAAGCAAAGGCTAATCATCACTCTGAAAAATTTGAAGCAAAATGCTTTTCCACTGAAAAGTAAAGTCTGGCAAAGGTAGCAAGAAAAGAATAAGAAAACATACTGAATTTTGATTAGCTTGGCTTCAAAAACACCTGATGATGAATAAAACTGAACAAAACATATATATTCGCCATCAATAATAATAATGATGACATAAATTATATATTTCAAATCAGAGCACATATATAAGGAGAACATCCTTTGATACTTTCTTTAATTGATCAACCCTTATATGCAGCTTTGGCAGTAATGAAATAAACTCAGTCCAGTAAATCTGTTGTTTCTTTCACATTCCTCTTCTTCAAATGATATGCTGCACTTCCTGGTGATCGATAAAGACAGGTCCACTTACACTGACAGTGACCAAGAGAGCCAAATGGTCTTAACTCCTCTGAGGGTTGGATGGAGAGCTAGCCTGATCCCACTGGGAGCTATAGCTTTCTTCCTTTCTTGTCATGCTATGTTTCCTTCAGGGCCCTGCCTCTGCACATCCCCCCCCCCCCCCTAAAAGCCCTGCAGATAGAGCAGGACCATTTATTCCTGTCACATCACATAAAAGCAGCCATCAATTAAGGGCCCACTACTAGAGTCCTGACCCCTCTATTACAGAGGGGAGAGGGAGACTGATGAACAACAAGGCTATCTCTGTGTTTCCTCCTAAGCAGAAAAAAAAGGATGATTGATTCCCTCTGCTTGGCTATAATGTGTATTAGACATCAGTCAATTAATTGTTGTTTACTGTGGGTGGGGATGTCCTGCGACAGAGTGGAGGAGAATTGGATTCTGAAGTGAAGGAGAAAGATCCCTTTCCTTGATTATTGAAAGTCATGTAGCTGTGAATAAAAGACAACATCTGCTGCTTTTCTATGTTGTTATACAGTCAAAAGTTATCTTTTAAGGTCCAATAAATAGCTTACTTTTTTAGATTTAAAAAATATTATCTATATCCATTAAACATACTATTTGTTGCCTAATTTGGTATCGTAGTGCTTGCAGCTTCTTATCATTCTGGCCAGGTCTCTCTTGCAAAGGAGCCTCCCAACTTCACTGGGATTTACCTGGTTAAATATATAAAAATCCTGTCCTTCAGAACATGAATAACTTGTCAGGCTTGCTTTATATTTACTTAGTTAGTTAAATATTTAGTTAAATATAGTTTCCTGCTAAAGAGGACAAACAGGAAGTTCTTCAGACAGTGCTATTTGCTTTGCTCTTTTCGTTTGTGGGGCTGTGAAACAGCGAGCGGTGAACTGGACTCGCTTACCGCTGAGGATCTCACTGTTGGTCCCCCAGAAGTCTGCAACTTTGGACGGCCTGTTGTAGAACTCATCTCGGTTTGCAGCCAAAATTAGCCTGAAGAGAAGGAAGGAGAGGGGTGTATTTTGTTATTTTTCTTCATTCAGTAAATCTTGTTCATTGGCTCTTGACATAAACCAATGAGGTATTACCATCACCGGTCTAAACAGCAGCTCCCTCATCAATGACTCATTCATCATTATGAACACATGATATCCCATCCAAGAAGTTAATGACTTGGTGGACAGACAGAGTGTTTGCTGTAGACTCCTAGACACACAGCAAATACGGATTTGCAGTAACAGCTGGAGCCTCTCTTCCCACCTTCATAAAAGCCTCTGATGTATCCATCAGTCTTAAAGTGCAGTGATATTACAGGCTGATTGAGCGGCATCCAGAGGACACAAAAGGTCGAGGTCACAAGGAGAAGTGAGTTCTTTTGATGACAACCAAAGAAGTGAGGATCAAAAGGAATGTGGCATCAAAAGGCGAAGCCCATATAAAAGTTACAGACAAGCAATCTTAATGGCGATAGAAGTAAGAAAGTCAAAGAAAGCCTAACTTGTGACCCCAGTTCAACAGGTTCTGAAGAAGCAATGAAGAAAGAACTTTTCAAAGATGCCAAATACATCAGGCAAAATTTGGGGGAAATTAATTTAATAATATGCATAAGATATCTAGGATGTATACAGCTGGTTGTATGATGCAGCATTAAAGTGAAATCAAGTCGATACATGGTTCAACATTTACCATGGCCTAATGGTTCAGAAAGAAAGAGTTACTCTGTTGCTAAAATTTTCCCCTGTGGGTTGACCCCTTTGGCAAGCGAGTTTCATCGGGTCTCTCTGGAGAATGGAAGTGTGTGGCTCAATGCGATTACTTGTCTAAATAAAAGAAAATATAAAAATCACCAATGCAACTTTAAAGTTCAAACACCCAGAAGCATTTGGGACTTTAGTTTAACATTCATAACTTTAATGACTAAAGCAAATCTTGCATAAAAAATGACGATAGAAAAAAAAAAAATGAAATGCATTTTGGCAAGGAAAGCTACATTTTGAAGGGAAGTTTGTACATGGAAAGCTTTACATTTACATATGTGCATTAAGAAAATGCACTTTGGCCAATAAATATAGGAGCTTGTTGGCTTGTGAGGCCAGAGCTTAGAAATATTAGTCTCCCCTTGCACTAAGGAATACACAGTGTATCATACTGTCAGTGACAGATCTAGATAAACCATCTCATCTTCATCTCACTTTGCAAAGCTGTGTGTGTCTGCCTTGCATCAGTTACCTTTTCGGTGTTTCAGCCAATTAAAAAATCTGTTTTTATTGCTGAAGCAAGGCTACAACACAAACGCTTACTGCTACAAACAAGAGTAAACAGCCTGAGAAGAGCAGGATCGGTTTTAAATAAATCACTTGAATGAGAGTCTGTCAGTTGTCTGTCATTTAAGCACTGCACTGTAGTTTGACCCGCATCATTATTCAGGCTGTCATTGTAAGAAGATGTGATTATTTATACAGTCATTAACTACTAGAAACTGTGTTGTGACCTGTATCTAATGCAACAACAGCCATCAGTTCCCACATGCCTTTCCTATCAGGTTACTACTGCCAATTGTTAAGTAAGTTGATGTAATCCCTCATGTATATATACAAATATAATCACACAGCTGATGTTATCCACTACTCACATAACAACACACAGAGTATGCAAACAAAAATATGCAAACAAAAATATCCAACTCATCTTAGGCATGAAGCAATTATGAAACACAGCAAACAATTATTCTCTTGCCCAAGGGAAAAGATGACCTCTCAATTTTGCCACCTGTGACTTTTTTTATTGTAAATTAGCATTTAGTTGAGATTTATATTGTAGATTTTAGGTGTGTAAGCTTGCCATATACATACAAACGCACAAACGCACACACACACACACACACACACACATTTGTTTTATCAACTGTCAACAGAACTAAAACCAATATGATGTAAATTCATAGAATTTAAGTTAAAGATCACTGAGATATTAATTTAAATGCTGCAAAGAAGCTCTTTACACTTAAACTAAAAAGGCTGGAAAATTAAAAGAAGGCCAGTGAAATTTATTGACCTCTGGAATGGCTGTTTGTTCTGTCTGAGCCTGGCAGTGGTATTCCTATTAATCTTTCAGGATGGGGGCCTGGATCCTGTTAAGAGCAAACAAGTAAACCAAACTGACCTAATATTGGTGGATCCCTGTGCATCAAGAGCTGACGATGGCTTGTTCCCATGGCACCCTGTGAGCCACTACTGCTCCAGAAAACAAAGCTAACACTAATGATGCTACACCAGAGTGAGCATCTGCTATCGGATCCTGAGGGGAAAATCACATGGGAGCTGCCGGGATCACAGCCAGCTGCATCATGTAGGTTGGATGGTGAGAAGCAGAGAACTATCAAAGCTCTTCATGAATATTGAAGTTTTGTATTCAATTCACTAAGATTTTCAGAAGTGTCTGTCTTTAAAACTTGTGACAAATTTCACAGCAATCCATTCAGTGGAGGTCAGGTCATTAGGTGATGCGAGCAGAAAAGTCAGAGGGATTACCAAAATGAGAGGGATCTATTCTCATGGAGGAAAGTACTGCATATCACATATATCAAACTTTGATAGCAATCCATCCAGTAGCTTTCAGATAGCTGAGACGTGTTGGAAGAAGTGTTGTAAAGTGTTGGACTGATTAACCAACACACTGCTTACATGGCTAAAAGTATTTATTAAGTATTTATACAACAGATAGCTCAAAATTAAGCAATCTGTTTGGTTGTTGGCCAATATAAGAACTATAAAACAGCGACAATTTATGACTCCTTCACACAATTCTATATCACTTCGCATTTAAGTAGCGACGGCTTGCTTCTCTTGTAACTAGGCAACACAGTGAGACATTTACAGTTACGGGTACATTTTTACAATTTTAAATATCACAATTGATAAAAAACAGTAAGATTTGAGATCAACTTCAACCTTGTGGGGAGGCCTAACTGATGTGACTTCTCAGTTGCCTCCTGGCCTAATGTCTCATCGGTCTTTCAATTAAGCAGCGCAGACAAAGCCTGCTTTAACACCTAACTGGCAGACTGCCATGATATTCAATAAATGTAATCATGGTCCAAAGAGCATCAACCTTTTCAGCTTCAGTCTGCATTGGGCCAAACTGTCAAGTTGCTTACAGCGCATGTCATAGTTAAATCTAGTTGGCAGATTGCTGTTAGTGTCATCAGACTCCTTAGGGATCAACAATTTTACCCAATCTTTGCAAAAGCTCAATGAAAAATTGTTTGTTTGGGGTTTTTTTTTTGTCCATCACTTCCATTTTTCCTTGTCTTGGGCTCTATGAACTGCTCGTGAAGCTGTTACTGTTGTTGACTGCTACCTATTGTTGAGGAAGTTTTATATTTATGGGCCAGATTCATGTTACAGTGTTGGTTGCTCGATTGTAAAACTATTTTCATACTGAGCAGCTGAAAAAGACTATATAAAAACAGTGCAGTCTGAAAATTGAGTTTCGAATTACTGAAATCTCAGCATGGTGGTAAGCACTGAATCATTTGTGCTGAATGCAAACCCATTTAACTCCCCCAGGTGTACTCCTGTCATTTTGTGCTGTGGGAGCATAATTATTGTACTTCATGAAACTTTAATCTAGCCTTCAACCTAATTTAGTCTAAATAATGAGGCAAATTCCTTTTGATTTACACATTACTGCCGCAAAAGAAAACTACTTGTGTAACTAAAAGTCTATATATAGAACTGATGTAACCACATCAGGCCACAGTAGGTTTCACCTTTCCCCAGGTTCAGGTCTGAGTCAGTGTTCATACCACACCTTTGCTGTGATCTCCTTAGGCAGAGTCAGATTCCCAGAGGGAAGGACAGAGGTGGACTATGGCCAGGTAGAGGGCTAACACTCGACCTCATGAGAATTATAATAAGATGTACTCGACATCACCCCATAACACACAGTGATTGCTCATAGCTCACTGCTCTGTGCTGCCCAATGCACATCACTACACAAGTTAGCATTTACTGCTGGGTAAGGCACATGGAGGTTGCACTGAGATACATTCAGCATTTTAAAATGCTTAAAATAATACATTTGCATCACAAATTATACATATACGTCATACACAAACTTTGACATAGTTTCTATTGTAATAATCATGTCAGTGTTACCGCTAAAGTCCATGATTTGCCCATAGAAGGCTGTTTAAGTCATCCTATGAAAAACTTTGGCTGTAGAAAGATTAACTCCTAGTCAACGATGATAAAATTACAAACTCTAAACTCACTGCTCTAAACTTCTTCATTGCTAAATTACTTTTTGTGTGTGCTTACATCCCTGCCTGGTGAAACAGGAGACAATCCTGAAACAAGATGATACAGGGAAGATTGCAATCTGGAGTGCTCAACAGGCACCCTGGTTAAGCAGGAGCTGAGCACGATGCCGACACTCTAGGAGTACCAAGTGTGCAGATTTGTATGTATGGGACTGTGCTCTGTGTGTTCGAAGAAGGTCTAAATAAAGAATTAAAAGATTTTTGCAAAAAATGTATATGCGGCTGGTGGTTATGTTTAGCTTCTCTCTTTCTGTTTGGAGGCAGCTCCCTTGTGTTCTACAACTCAATAAATGTTTGCAACATAGTTGTGGCTAGAGTCCTCAGTGTGGCATTGGGTGGAACTAAGATACATTTTCCATACATGATGCATTCAGTGCTCTTTTAGGAGCATGACCTGTGTTGTAATATCATATTTTCCTGGGAATTCTTTTGGAATTCTCCTTTCTGTACTGCACAAATGACCACACTATCTCTCCTCTGACACACTGATCACATTCCATATCAGAGTTTGATAGGAGAGGGTCAACTGCTCACCTGTAAGCATTTTTGGATGCAGGCCGGGGGTCAAACTTGAAGAAAATTATACACATGGATGTATTGGGGGATTGATGATAAAGCTTCACTCACTCTGCATTGGCCTTCAAAGCTTTGTCATATCTGACAAAGAAGAGAAAACAGAAAAAATAAATGAGTATCTATTTAAGTGGTGGAATGTGAGAGCATGGATGAGTGAGAGTTCAGTGGCAGAAGAAACGAACACATCTATTGTGACACAAGATGCAAACTAGATGTCAAGATGTTTGTTCAAATTATGCAACATTTTATAACAGCAGATAAAGGTTTTATTCAGTTCTTGTGTTTGTGGAGCATTAACCGGAAGAAATAGACTTACGAAATGTGTAATATGTGCCATGAGGTCCATGAGATTAAGTATAGTTTAAGACAAATGATTAGTTCGATACTTACATGGTGTATTTGGCTGTAGGACAAACACAAGGACCAACTGGAGAGCATGCTTTGTGTACCCTTTAGAGCCTGACCTATGTTAAAAATAGCATGTGTTAACCTTAGTATCATAAAGGTGAACTGTCTCTATCATACTCTTCATTGTAATGAGTAAAAAGTAACTATTCATAAACCGAAACTCAGAAGCTCATCCAAGTGGCACACTAAGGCAGCTAGGGTCCTATAAGTAACTAATGTTAACAAGCTAGCGAGTTATAACTTCTTTTTAGACATTTAACATGAACTTTACTGCATACGTTAACGTCTAACATTAAATAACACGGTGTTTAACAAGTGAGCAGCACTGTGGCAAGCTATTGATATTTGTTACAGTTGTGATTCAAAATAGGCTGGCTGAAAGCATAGTCACCATCTATTTTTTATGTGTATTTATATGTATTTTGTTATGTGGCTGGAAACAAACAAGTCTTGCCTGCCAAACGGCACAACGGTTAAATAACATTTTGACACGTGCCTAGTTCCCCTACTATCAGCAAATTGCTTTCAGTATGTATGTCTATGGTCAGTTTAACCTGATAACGTCAGCCTAAGCAAAATCTAACGTTAGTCAGCTATCGTTAGCATTGTTAGAATCAATCGCCGTAACGATGACAGAGTGACAAACGAAGCAAACTTCAGATACCAACCTAAACTTTGTCAACGTCAACTATTAGAGTACATGTAAAGTTCCTTCGGTTAATTATTGGTCTGTTGTTGTCTTCCAAACAGTCAGGAGTACTCGTTGTACTCAATGTACCCTCACATCCCTTCTTGACAAGTGAAAGGAAGTGTTCTCAGTGAGTATGCTCGATTTGTGTCTCCAGTCGTCTCACGAACCTCCACAGCGGTTGAGAGGAGCTTTTCTAGACTGGATCCCGCCCGCTTTGGCACTGAAAATACTAAAAAGAAGTGCACTTCCAACAAAGCTATGAAGTTCGTTGTGATTGGTCAGTCTGCAAGAAAACTAGACCAGCACCAGCATCAACGAATACTAATTTCCGTTTAGGCACAATAACATCCAAACTAAAAGCACTACTATTATATACATGCTCTGGTGAAATAATTTAAAATATGAAACCAAACTTGGCTTGTTGAGAACAGAAAAGATTTTTCTGTTCTCTTTTTTACTTAGTTTATTTACTAAGTTTCTTTACTTAGTTTTTTAGAAAAAAAGGTAGAAACCCTTTAATATAATACATCTTCACTGCAGAATTGCTTAATTACTTGGAGAATGCGACTAAAATGTCACTCGCTTGTGCTTTAATCTCAAGGCTTGAGCATATAATGTGAGAATACAATACCTAGGCTTTCATTCAGGGCAAATGAGACAGAAATATAAATACAGAAACAAGCACATAATATATATATATATATATATATATATATATATATATATATATATATATATATTAATATAGTGTAACACTCTTATAGTTGTAAACTATTTAAAAATTTTAAAAAAAAAA
>JAQMCX010000047.1:3482281-3495082 GCA_029814765.1 Acanthurus leucopareius
ATATATATATATATATATATTATTCGAGTGTACCACTCTTAAAGTTGTACACTATTTCAAAATGTTACATCAAATCAACTGCTTCGCAGACGTGCACAATATTGTAGTGCTTTACTCGTGTCGCTCTGAAAACTTTTACTTTGAAAAAATGCTTACCAGTCGTTTCCTTTGCATTTGTGCTCACTTAAAAACGACACAGCACATATTATTATTACAATAGATCTGTAAAATATGGAAAAATATATCAAGGAATAGATGATAAATTAAAACAAACTGGAAAAATACGAGTGACTATCTGGTATTCTATGTTTTGTGACATTTTATGGGCGAGTTGATGATTCTCTGTTTTGCACTGCGTAGTTACTAAATGAGAATAATTTGAAGTACTTATATGAAAACAAAAAAAATCCTTAATCAATATTTCTATTTAAATCATCAAGAAAAATCAATCATACATTTCCTCCAATTGTTCCTCCAATTGTGCGAGTGATGGAGGGGCGGAGACAATTGCTGTGACCGACAGCATCCAGCACTGTTGTGGATGAGGGGATAGGGGCTGCTCTTCCTTTTATACATCACAGCGTCGCGACCACTAATTAGGCTAGTAATACGTGACGATAGACGCAGTGAGCACAGCAAATAACTTTTAAATCAGTTAGCATACACATACGTGTTTTTGCATGCGGCGCGTGACTGGAGGGACGAGCCAGCAGCAACCTGACGACTACAATTTGAGATTTAGAAGGTTGTAACAGTAGTAACGTTATCCCTGCAGCACCCAAGTTGCATACAGAAATACGTTATTTAGCTGAGGCTCGGACTACTGCACATCACACTGGAGAGTCTCCCTGTCTTCAAGAACAAGGAGGAACAGGAGAAACTGAGGTAATACCAATAGGCTACAGCTATGTGCTTTCTCGCGCAAATCCATGTGGTGATTATCTTTCAATGTCAAGTTTTAGCCTGTGCCATTACAACTCAAGAGTAAGGTGTGACAACAATATAATAACAATAATGTAATAACAACGCAAACGGACATGGTAAACGCTTAAAATAAATTGTCGACGTCCTCACGGTTAAGTGAGCAGATGAGGAATATTGATTAGAATACGCGGACCCGGTGTGTTAGAAAATAGAATGTGTTTTGGTCGCTGTTTTTAAATTTTTGTTCGACAGAGAGAATTATATTTTAAGCTACTGAATCGCGATTTGATTCAAATACATTTCTGACCGTAATATAGGCCTATTTTGTGCATTCGTCTGTGTTTGTTAGCTCTTATCGCTAATGGATGCAAGGCAGCGAGTGCGAGCCGCAAGGAGCTGTCAATCATTCTCATCCGTACTAGCCCATTGTTTCCCTCCTCCTGTTTGTGAGTGAGTTACTATGAAGAGTCCTCCGGTTTTTTCCTCTAATTACCTTATTTGGAGAGGGGGCGGCTGTCAGTGGTGAAGCTGACGGTGTTGTTGGGTTAATAGTGCTGTATTCATATCCCATGTGAGCAGCCGCCAGAATGACTGAACGCTTCAAAACAACGACCTGAACTCAGGCCATTGCAGAGCATCTAATAAAGTTCTCAGTAGACTTCGATTGGTCCTAGTCAGCTTTTTCACTCCCAACTGGCACTAATGGCCTCGGGATGTAGCCGGATGCAGTTACAGCAATTAACTGTGAACATATGCGATTCATTTGCGTTTACTTACTCTTGAGTTTGAATGTGTTGTACAGAAGAACTTTTAAATACTGAACTGGGTTTAAATAGGGTTCAATTTAGTTTAACCTGTACTTAAAGTTGGAAAGTGGTAAATATTGCAGCAGCTCACCTGTGCAATGTCAAGATGCATTTTTGGAGGATACCTGGTTGGGTTTACATGTTTGAGAGACAGAATAAAAAAGATGTTTTCTTGTATATTAGTATTTATTTTGGTGCAGATTTACATCCATTATTAGATGTTATATGGGACTTACATGGCAATTTTTTCAAAGTATTTATTATTGGATATAATATACATATACATACATACATAACATATGCATGCATATTGTCATAATCCTGCTTGTAGGACCTTTCAGAGTGGAAAATATACATGTAATAACAAAATTTGGACTCAATTTTAATATAAAATTTGAGTGTACGGTCAATGTTGTTAAGTATGGAACAAACAGCAAGCAAAATCAGATAAAAGACTGTGGGTGCAATGAGATCCGTTTATAAATGGGGGCCATATGGTAGTGAGAATTAAGGCCAGGTACTCCAGATTTTGCCAGCTAACTTACTCAAAGAAATTCAAAATATAAATATACTATACTAAGTTGAAATCTCTATGAGGGATATCAAAACCTATTTTGATAATTTCTGTTTGTATAGGAAACCTAAATCAGTTTAATACATATTTAAGAATGTCTCATCCATTGCTTCCATGTCAGCAAACTTTTACACAAAAGAATTTGGGCTCATTGGCAATCAGGAAAGTAGCTCATTTGGAACAGAAAATATTTGCAACTCAAACACAGAGCAGTGTCAGGACTGGACAAGAATTTGCTCTCCACCTGAGACTGTGCTGAATCTGAAAAATGCTCCATAACCAGGGGTCAACAAGAAGACTTCCTATGAATGCTAATATAAAAAAAATCAATTTTTTTTTACAGTTAATAGATTTTCCAGTTTCCTGCATAAAGTTAGCATGCATTTTTCTGTGCATGGACAAAATTTAACAACTTTGTCTTGTCCTCTATTTTATATTTTGTTTTTCCCAATACAAAAAAAGCATTTTTAACAAATCACAGCAGTAATCCTAGGTTTATAAGCTAATTTAATATAAACAAACCATAGCTGCATCGTGTGTCAAGCACATAGCTAAATGCTTATTTCTCTGTAAGAGTTAAAAAAAAATGTTGTATTTTTTCACAGCAGATCTGACCCCAGCTGACTCCTCACACTATGAAATAGAGTTTGATTTTTGTCTTTGGAAGTAATTCTTGTATCAGCACTTTAAGATCTTTAAAGGTTAAAATGTTATTTTTATAATGGACTTGACAAGACCTGAGAGCAGTTCATGCTCAAACGCACTAATTTATTAGGAAGTACAATGCCTGAAGAAGATGTATTCCTGTCAGCCCTGCAGCATGTTGGCAAATTGGATATAAATGTAGAAGCTGGTTACTGTCAGATCCTTTCTTTGTCTTAAGTCTGCAGGAACTAACTTGTTATGGCACTATCTCAGTATGATTCCCTGAACTAACAATCAGGCTCTCCTTTTCTCTATTCATTTTCTGTATTTCCTATAGTGTCAAGGATTGATTAGGGCTGGAGTCTATCACAGCATGCTCTTGGCTAAAGGAGGTTCACCTTGGACACGTGGGTCCCCACATAGCTCACAGATTTATTGTGATATCTTAGTGCCGCTGCACTAAAAAAAACTAATAGTTATATGGCAAGGTTATGGTTAAATGCTACTAAGCCACCTATTTCACCATACATCTTCCAGCAATAGTTTTGTCATGAATGTATTTTACATGCCTTTATTCTGCCATTACAAAAACATTTGTTTACTTTTAAATGTAGGATGAAGAGAAACTTTTGTCATTGTTTACAAAGTGGGAGACGTGTAGGAGTTGTCTGCTGCTGCAGGTGTTTAGTTCAATGTGATGGCCTCATTATACAGATGCAAGTGCATACCTGCAGTATCTGCCCTGTAAGGGTCGTGGATACAGACTGACTCTGTGCTCATACTTCTGTGTGAAGTGTTTCTCTCACTGTGCCAAAGGGATGTGTTAACCCAGTCTGCAAAAACAAAAAAGAAAAAAAGTTATATAAAGAAGGTTGTTTTATGTGTTGAGTGCTATAAAGTTCTTGGATTTATAACAGTCACATATTTCTGAAGGCTTGTATCAATATTTCTGTGTCAAAACAGCCACTGGCCAATATTTTGTATTGTTATCTAAATCAGAAGTCCTCACGACCCTTGATAAAGGGTAGTAAACAGGAAGAAGAAATCATATGCATTAAGTGGTTTTGCAACACACTGCAATATCAGTTGCAAGACACTGCAATAGACCATCACTTTTTTAGTGGGAAAACATCCACAGATTTAGGATATCTAGAAAATGACTATTCCTAACAGAGAATTAGTCTCCTCAAGCTGAGTCATATCATGTAGTTCAAAATCATTAGTAGCAGTAGGGGACCTATTAGGTGATTTTAAAAAAGCACTTATTAATAACCTTAATTTAAGTTTAATCCACTAAAACTTCTAAACAAGCAAATCAAGGCATAATATGTTTGAATAATATATTTTTGCACAGATTGTTATTACCATATTACCTTAATGCGTTATGTGTAAACAACATAGCTGGATGACTCTTCAAATGAATCATTTCCAGAAGTTAATTTGCCACACGAGAGGAGGATAAACATTTAACACAGCGAACTATCCTCTCAAATCTTTTGGCTGCTTAATTTTTTTTTTCATTGAAATACTTCACATTTGACTAAGCTAGATATTTTAATTATGCACAAAATCTAACATCAGTAATATGATCTCTGGACTGTAGCTCTCAGGAGCCCTTTTAATGGCACTTCTATAATTTTTTCTTTGTCATTTTTAAAATCAGATGGAATACTTTTCTCCATGCCAAACCTTTTAAACCTCAGTTCTATGGTCTTACCTTCTTTCAGTATGAAATGAGGTAGGGACAGGGATTAAGAGACTTAAATTGCAAAAACAGCTAACAGGATAAAGTTGGTATTTGGAGATTCAGATTTACATTTAAATAATATAAGTAAATCATATCGAATATGATGTTTCACACGTTATCCAGAGAGGCAGCATGGAGAGATCATTGTATGACTTTTTATATTTATATGAGAAGGCCCGTACTTTAAATACATGCATCTCTTTTCGGTTATTGAAGGGTGATTAAACTTTTACTTAGGTTGAACTCACCGTTGAAGCACTATTCCCTTGAACATGCTTAAAGAGCAGGTATTAATGTAACCGTAACCTAAGGGCCATACTGACCAATCAAAAGTCTGTAAATAAAAGAACTATTACAGGTAGATTAAATTGGAAGTAGATGTTTGACTGGCTTTGTCCAAAACCTCCTACAACCATATCTGTGTTGTGGGAAATTTTAGATTATGAGGTAACGTTTAAAGTGCACTCTGATGCCACTGCTCCTTTACATAGTGACTGAACATTTATTTTCACAAATGTACAAAGTATATCTGCAATGTTGGTACCAACATTATGACATCATGAACAAAGGAGAAAACGCTGCATGCTATGACATCACAGGCAAAAAATGTTAGTTTCTTTTCTCTACACATCAGCACTGCAAAAAGAGTTTCTAAATATATCTTCACCCTCACCAGAGCTAACCAAAGTTTTCCAAAGGTCAATTTTTACTAATTTCAGACTGTTTGTGGATGGACAAAAAGCCAAGACACATAGAAAATACCTACATTTTGATAAATTCTCATCTTTGTGTGGAAAAGACTTCACAAGTGCAACAAAACTACAGAGAATTGTTCGTCTGGCACAGCATTCACAGTCCTCACAGGAGGTCTACTCAGGCACAATCAGTGAAAACACTTACATGGGTGGGCGATAAACATGCAGGGTCTTTAAGTTACCCTTCTGTCGAATTTGTAAAGTTTGACCATGCCTCTGTATATGCAAGTTTGAAGTTTAAGCAATAATGGTAGAAAAGAAAGTACTGATTGAAATTACCCTTTGCATATGCACATAAATATATTATTGCTCTGCACTGCGAGCCAAAGTTTTGTTAATCATATTAGCCTTATACTGACCTTATTATAGTTTCATGGTCAGTGTAGCATTTCATTACCTAGTGTGCCTGGGAATTAAAGAGCACCAGCATTATCGCATTGAAATGGTATTATGTTTTTGCCAGTTAAATTAGAGCAAAATGATATGCTTCACACCCTCGAGTGCTTTATGCATTAAGTGTCAGTCCTTTTTAAAATGTATGTGGTAGACTATTTCTTTACCTTGTCACATCTTGAAATAAAATTGCATAAATAAAAAATGAAATTTATTCCTGTGGATATAGTGCATATGGAGACTGAAATGATTGTGATTTAGAGTTCTTGTGCACTGTTGGACCATGCATGAGCTCTGTTTTGTGGCTCTTGTGGGTTGACTGGAGTGGTCTGTGATAGCGAGTGGTCAGGGAAAGCAGCTCTGGAGCCAAAATGAATGGCCCTTTGTGGGAAAGACACCTGCAGAGCTGTGCCTCCTGCTCCTTAAGTGATTAACATGCACCTCCAACCTCCTTGGCCTTCCCACTCCCCAGTCCCTCATCCACCCATCCTGGCACTGCTCTGTTGTCTTGGCACCTGTTCTACATCGCCCATCCTGCAAAGGCTATAACTCATGTCTTTGTTTGGGCTGGGCAAACACAGCAAGGTTGCAGAACTGTGTTAGAATTTAATCGATTGCCTCTGTCAAGGGGTTAAGTTTAGAGGTTTTGTAAAAGGAAGACTGCATGGCTTTGTTTCACCTGGGGATTCTGAGATGCTGTTTGCAAATTGTGTTTTGCTCTTTTTATGTCAGTTTTCAAAAGTATTTATTTTTTTCAGCAGAAGGACAGTTGCGTCCTGGAGTTGCGTTGCTTGTTTTTTGCCGCAACAACATTAAAGCAAATGCTTCCACATTTTTTGTTAATTGTTAATTGAACCCTTTTAAATCAGAATGATAAAGGCGACAGTAGGCAACTGCTGCTTCTGTGTTAAAAAAAGATACAGGTAAAATAAAATCAAAACTTTAGAAAAGCTACATAAAAAGCTAAATGTTTCAGTGGGCTACATGTTCTATTTATTTTTTGATGTTAACATTAAATGTTAGGCAGATAATGCTGTTAAAGATAAGCGTATTGTACATGATGATTGTAACAAACAATGTGTTTGTAACAGAAGATATTGTTACTGTTATCCTAAGCAGGAAGAGGCCTAGAAATGAAGGAAGATGACAATTTTTATGTCAAGGTAGGTATGCTTTGACTCTAACTCCAACGACATTGACAACAGCGGGTAAATCTCTCAGTTTTACTTCAGAAACTCTCTTGTTTCACATGGTTTTAAAGGAATTATAGGAAAATAAATATTAGCTTCTTTAACAGGCCTACATCACCTGCATTTCCTAAGAAAAACACCAGATCTTACTTATTTAGGTAATTTAGCATAGCTTTTCCACACCTAACGTTCTACAAGACAGAACATTTTGCTAGTTTTGTAGCTGACAAACACAATTATGTGTTATGTTTTGTCTGGGACTTAGAGTCTCAGCTAATTGCTACCTGAGGTGACATACCTCACTTCTGGGGACTCTGTTCTCTTCCCACATTGTGGGAATGTATTTTTTACATTGTCCTTATTGAAGTTCTTCTAGTTTTATTCTGTTTTTGTTATAAAATATACACAATTAAAACTGAGTTCTGAATGAAGTAGTTAAAAAGTGTGTGTTTTAGCCACTGTATTTTTTATACTGTAGTGCTCTGACTTAACTGGTTTTTAGTGTCTTGGATTTTAATTATTATGTGCAATATCCTTAAATACTGACTACATAAATTTCCATGCTCTTAAATATTACATTACAGTAAATTGCAACTTCTGTAAGATGCCACCGTGTAGAATAAAGAAGGAATACTTCGACTTGTAGGCCTGTATATCATGTTTACCAATGATATATTGTAAGCAACTGCTTAAAAGTAGCCCTTAACATCCTACCATTTTGGATGAAATCTGTTTCTGTGAAGCCACTCCTATCATGATCCCACCAATCCTAGCTCTAACATATACCTCTGCATAGAATAAACAGCATTTGCTCCACAAAAAGCTATAATTAAAAATTTGACTTTCTTTCTCCTCATTCTCATCCTCTTAATAATCTGCTCACACTTCAACTTAGAAACTGTACACGCTGGCTGCAGTGGCCTCTATGTTTCTTCCATTTGACAGTGTGCTGCATGTGATTATATCTTAAGACCTTAAGTTGTTCTTTAGCACATGCAGGCAGTTCACACTGAAATCTGATATTTGGTCACAATTGAAAAAAATCGGAACAGTATAAAACAATAAAATAAGATCAGAGTGATAGATCCAAGCAATAAGGCTTTCACTGTGAACTCAGCCTTAGATTACATATTATGAAAGCATTAGTAGTCCTCAAAATGTTACCATAGTATCATTATTGTTGAATTGGGTCAATACAAACCACCAATTTAGAATTTACAATACATGTCTATTAAAGGCCTCAACAAGAATTCTTTCTGTTCCTCACCACAACTTTGTTTTTACCTGTGTTTTTTTTTCAGTCAGCAGTCCTTTTGCTATTATTATGAGTCATACTCTCAGGAGCTTTCTTTTCTGCTCAGTCTGAGGCTGTATTTTAGTGACTTTAATGCCGGGGGTCAGTGTAGGCAACTCCCTGCTGAAGCCATACGATGACGCGTCTGACAAAGTTGGTTTTAAATTAGATTTTTGTGGCATCATCTCCATACCCAATTGTTGGGACCTTTGGTGGTATTATTATTAGAACATCGGTTGTTCTGACTGACTCGATGATAATCCACTCCACACTCTTACATCCCCCCTTTGTCATGAGCTCGGCATTAACATGGAGCGCTGATTGAATTCCTCTGTTGAATATTCCTGAAACCTGTCTGTTCCCCTCCCCACTATCTTCCCCTTTCCTCGGTGTAGTGTGAATGTAGCAGTGTGGTTTTTGCCTCGCTCCAACCATGCCCACACAAACACACAGACAAAAATATAATGTGGGATTATCTGATAACATCCATTTGAGTGAACCTTGGGTGTCTGCTCATCACCTTGTCTGTCCATACTCTGCACCCCCCTCACCACATCCTCCTTCTCTACTCTCAGACTTGGGTCTTGAGGATTAACTCAGCCCTCTACATACGGGCCTGTGTTGATTATGTCCAGGGATAAGAGCTGCTTAATTGTAATCACTGGAGCTGTCCTGAGCAGTGTCAACACAGGAGCAGTGATCAGCCCAGGCCACACAAGACCCCCTTTTCTCATCCCAGTCTCATTTTACTGTTGTTGTCAGCTAGCTGGAGACTGATTGCCATATCTTAATGCAATTCATTAAGATTTTTACGTATTAATTATAGATCCTGAGCTATGAAGTGTGAAAGAAAAACAACAATTCATGTATCCGTCCACGCCGACATGACAGGGCCTTTGACCTGGTCTTTGATATGATGTGGCATAATTTTAGAGTATTTCTAGCAATTACAACCACAGTTGGATTACACATTCACTTCAAGTGTGCCCTCAAATCTGTCATGCATTTTACCAAGGTTACATCAGAACACCGGGCTGAACTGAATAACTGTACTTGAAGTCAGCATGAGTCACTGGATTTTTTGCATAATTCATATTTTTTCATTATGTCTCTCCATTTAACTCAACTGTGTCAATCTAGAAAACATATACATTTACAATGGAAGCTGTCATGCTTTGGTCCATTAGTATCTCAATGGCCAAAAACTAAACTTAAATGAATTAATAGCACATTTAATAGTTGCAGCTCTTCGGAGTACATATTTTCCTGCAAACCTTTTCCATTTTTAATTGGCTTTGTTTCCTTGATGTTTGCTCTGGAGCTGAAAGTGTAAAATAAAGGTGGCATGTCATTAGATTGTTTAAGGGGAGATAAGGCTCCTGTACAGTGGTTTGTTTGCTCTTGAATGCAATGTTGCTTCAGAATTAAAGGTTGAAAAACTTGATGACACAGAGCAACTCTATTTCCCTGCAGTCTGAGAGATTTTCTGTAAACTGGGGTCAGTACACTGAGGGCTCTGCCTTCCCCTGCCATCTGGCAAATAGTCCACTGAAGTCTTTTGCCCTTCCTTGCAGTAGTGACGCCACATGGTGAGGATCTAACATTGTTCCTCCCTATTCCTGTCGAGGTGACTCTTTCCTTCTACAGCTGATTTGTGAAAATCAATCAGTTAAGTCCTTCCTTTTTCCATTTGTACTTTTGCAAAGTTCAGACAGAGTCTCTGCCTTCAGTTGTAAAGTGGAGAACATCCATTTTGGCCACCTCAAGATTGCATCTCTGTTGTTTTCTGCTCCCTTTATTTAACCCAGAAAGCAGCAAAGTGAATCATGGGTAGGTGGTCTGAGATGCAGTGTGGGAAAACCCTGCCCCTCTGAACTTTCTACTGAGTGCAGGCCCAGTCCTCTGGGGAATACAGCTCGATGTCTTTTTCACTGAAACATCTTATGCCAAAAAACCCTGCAATGAAGATTTTTGGAGGAAGGAGAAAATTGAGGAAACTCTCATGTTGAAAGCAGTCTAGCGGAACAGGTTGGCCATCTGGCATTTTAGTAGTGTCAGAGCTGAGGTCAAATCTCAGGCGACCTGTCCTTGGTGCGCTACACTGTTAGAGCCAATTACTGCCTTTTTCATGCACTCATCCCATTATTCCTTCATAGTGCTTGGACCTAAATGATAGGAGGTGGTTACAGTGACTAGTTCAGCTATTGTAATATAAGATGTATCAATTTTATTTTTCTCATGTGTGTTATCACCAACTCTGTACAACAGTAAAAAGTAAAAGTGAAATCTGTTTGTAAATACTTGTTTGGAATACTTTTATTGCAATGAGTTAGATAAGAAGATTTTATCACTCACGTCTGTACATTAAATATGAAGCTAAAGTCATTAGTTGTTAGCAAAGCATAAAGACTTGAAAACACATTCTCATTCAACTTATTCAAATGGTAACATGTAAAGGCTTGGTCAAGATCCCCTTGTCATCACTTTCTACTTCACTCTGTGTCATTGTAGTGTCTGTGTGTAAAAAGGAAAGCTTTTCTAACTTTGTTAAATGTTCACAGTTTTGCACATGGGTTTGGTCTGGGAAGAGTTCATTGACTTTTGCTATAACAAGGACTTCAAACAAGGTCTCCTGATTTAAAATCCAATGTGTACCCCACCACTCAACCATAATCTCTATCCTTTTGATGTTTTTTGGTCTTTCAAAGTCTTGGCTGGAGACTTTGCTATGAATGTTGAATATTGCCGTGGATAGTTTAACATTGGAGTCAGTTGGAAACCATGTGCATTGCACACAGACAATAGAGGTGCTTTAAAAAGTGTCTCAGAGTGAGTCCTGACGGAGTTCCTGTATGTGACGAGCCGTGAGTGAGAATGGGTTGACAAGGAAACAGGGAAATAACAAAAAAACTCTGTTGCTCTAAAGCTCACAAATTCTTGTATTAAATCTAATTAATTTTCACAAAAATCAAAGTACAACAGCTACAACTTTGGGTTTAATGGGTGGCTTTGTGGTGGGCAATTTCTCTGCCTGACACAGCAACTCCGTGGAATCAACTTGCTGTTACTCTTTTTGACACATTGGATTAAAAAAAAATGAGACACTGTAATGTCTCAGAGGACAAAAGCTGTATTGGTGGGGGGAATTTCGTTACCTTAGGCAAAGAACAAGCCCACTACATTTCCCTTCTCTCAGTCTTTATGTTAACAGACACCAACATCTTCTGGCTCCAGACTCATACACCTGCTTCAGAGAAACCTATAAGAATAGGGTACATATTCTTCACTAACTAACGTAATAACCAACTTAATATAACCTAGTGTAATGTTTTAAAATATAATCTGATGTAGCCGCAAGAAATGACCCAATCTTTTGGTCTACTAAGATGAGCGCTGTCAAATTACATGATTATAGACAGGAAACAAGATGTGAACCAATGCTACTGACTAGAAATCAAAATCATAGAAAAGAAACCATCACAGCTAGTAAGATGCTTCAGGCCCAAGAACCCCAAAAACAATTCTGACACACTAAGCTTCAAAGATGAACATTACAAATATTGTTGCTACTTGCATAATGTACGTGCACACAGCATGAAATTCCTGAAACTGTACTTGAAAGGACACACAGAGAAACAGCCATGAACAGCTTTACTCTAGAGGGAGAAAAAACATCCTTACAGATGTAAATGTATGCAGATATGTGTGAACCTAATTAGAGATTTTGATACTTAAGTTCTTTCCTGTGATTGCATTAATAATGTTTGCTCTCCTGCTGTGCTGAGATACAGTTTCATTATCCTGAGCATTCACAGGAGGTGTAGTTGAGATTTGGAAGGTAAAAGAGAACACACTGATCAATTTAGGGGATTTCACTGAAAAATTGACTGTTGACAAATAGTCAGAGCAATTACTGCTTTAAGAGAATAATGACATCAATATTTCAGAATTTGTTTGAAGTGAATGGTAGTGAGTTATACCTTTGTTTTAATGAGCTTTAAAGACAGAGACTAAGCAGACTCCTGTTTTTTCTTACCTAGTTCTCCAGTTGAAGCAAAGATTCCTTTGAATTTTTTTAATGACAGTAATTTTCTCTACCTACATGTTTTTGTGAGAGTTGTTGCATTGTGTGAAATTAGAAGAAGTAAGTAACATAAAATAATAGTTTGACATTTTAGGATGACATTTTAAGAGCTTCCTGACTGAGATTTGAATGAAAAGATTAATACCATCTACTCTCATAATGTCTGTTAAATGTGATCCAAAGCCAGCAGCCTGTTAGTTAGTTAGCATAGAGACTAGGGTGGAGACAACTAGCCTGGCTCTGATCAAAGGTAAAAAAAAAAATCTGCTCACCAACACCTCTAAAGCTTAAAAGACGATACATCTTGTTTACGATAGATAGATAGATAGATAGATAGATAGATAGATAGATAGATAGATAGATAGATAGATACTTTATTGATCTCCAAT
>JAQMCX010000047.1:3499291-3518260 GCA_029814765.1 Acanthurus leucopareius
ATATATGAAAACAGTTTTAAAATAGGCCATTCATTGAAGGTGCGCCTTATAATCCGATGCGCCTTATAGTGCGGAAACTACGGTACTTTTAGACTTTAAAACTAATTATGTCCTACAGTATTAAGTCCATCAGAATTACTCTCAGCTTGCATTATTTAAACTTATGTGAAGAGAGAGGCATATTGTTTATTTTTGGTTACAATAAAGCTGCCCTAGTCAGTATTCTTCAACTGTGGATCAAAATTTACATTCGCCACTTGGCCAGAAACACAACTCTAAATGAATGCTAATGCCACTCTCTGTCTGCCCTGTGTGTGTAAATAGGCAAGTGTTAGAAAAAAACATGAATCACAAAGTTGCTCGTTGCTCTTTCAGCTCATTGTTTCGGTTTTTCTGAACTGCAACATTACTATTTTTGGGATTCATTGAGTGTGATTCTCACTGCTGTCATCGAGCAGGCAGCAGCAGGCAGGCAGCTATCGAGCAGAATAAGCTTGGCTAAACCCAGTGTGCACTACCTGAAGACAGACAAGGTTATTACCTAGTTGGTGAAAACGGTGACACATTGAGCAGCTAAAGAGCTTGATATTTCCTTTAGGAATTGAGCTTTGAGACCAAAACAGCCTGAATATTAGCATGAATATTGAACTTAATTTTACCAGTTGACATGATACAAAACTCCAGATAAAAGCTAATGTTGCTTTGAATCTGCTGGATGTGTAAACATGCAGATATTTGCCAACATGTTAGCCTCATAAAAAAGGGGACAACTGGGACAACTTATTTTCACCTTATTAACTTAAGCAGGTGCACACAGCTTGTTACATTGGTAAGCTGTAGAAGGTTGTAATATAATGAGTAATTTTAGGCCTCAATAAAGCTACTTTTCCAACTTTTTTTCCTTTTAATCACTATTATCTCACTAACATAAACAAAAAAATCAAACAAGCTTTCATAAACTGTGAAAGTTGTCTCATTTTCTACTAATAGAATTTAAGGAAGGTCTGTTTATCTTTATTAAAAGCATTTTCCTTTGTAAATCTAAGTATGATATTTACTTTTCAAATAAGCTGTCAAAAAATAATTACCACTCTTTGGGACTTGCAAAGTTTTCCAGTAAGAGTTGATGATTTATATCAAAGAAGCGTAACCTAGTGTTATTTCTTTGTAGTGAGTGATAACTACTTGCACAGTCTATCCATCAAACTAATGTGTGCTTTCAAATACCCTCAGATGTCTTAAATAGTTTTCTGAAGTGTAACCCATTATTTCCAGCATGTTTTAGAGATGCATTACATTATTTGAAGTCAAGCTCTCTTTAACAAAGTAGTTAAAAAATGACAAAAGAATGAATTATGCCTTTTCTTACTTTAGTTCACTCTCTAATTATTCTACAGAATGGAGATTAATCTTAACTAAATCATTGTTCCTGACCTTTTCATTACTTTGACAAGTGCAGATTCAAATTAAAAAAGGAGAAACAGGGATTTTTTTTTTTTTTTTGCATGCACCGTTGTTTGACCTTGGAGAAATCGTTCATTTAAGCTTCACAGCCCCAATGCAATAATCCTACCCTATATGCTGGGATCTTACCCACTTCTATTACAAATATACACTTCACCCCATCGTTATTAAACACCCCCCATTGTTCCTCTGCCAGCACTCTTTAATGTGCAGAAAGAATCTGAAAATAATTAAACTCTATGACAAGTGATATGACCCCAATTACTTCATTCTAGCTGTAGTAGCACCATGGACAAGAGTACAGCACCACTTAGGAAGGTTTAGGCACTATCTTTGCAGAATCTTTGCATGTTTTACCTAATCAGGATTATACACTTAAGCACAATAGGTATAAACAGCTCACCAGAACAAAGAGAATAAATTATCTCTTACAAGGCACTGATGTAATTTTTTTTTTGTCCAACTTGCTCTGCAAAGATTATAGCTGAAGTTCTAGATGTTATAGATTAAGTTATTTCTCTTAAATTACAACACAGTCAATTGTTAAGCAAGTTTCTAAATACACAGTAATCCTTTAGGTTGTGTGAAATGTTTCAGGCAAGAATGGTCACAGCTTGAAATGGCGTCAAATAATCTCCTTTCTCAATACAATGGTGTATGTTAATCTGTTGTTTCCTGTCGCTCTTTGTCTATCTCTGTCTCTGCCTACAAATAAGCAACATTAGATTCACCGAAGGATTTAGAATGTATATTATAGAACTGAAAATCAATTGGTTGACCACAGGAAATACAGATATCTCAGTGCAGTTTAACACAAATTCTAAATGCCATGCCATCTTCTTGCTTGCCTCTCCACATTGGTAACTGCTCCCACCGGGTATGCAATCTGCATTCAGCTGTTCGAGACAGGATATGAATATTCTGAGCAGTTATTTTGCATACACAGCAATCAGCAAAGCAAAGGTGGCTAAAAGATAAAAGATGCCAAGAAGCAACCAGTTGGAGCTGAGTAGCAGACTCCATGTTTGAGGAGTAAAGCTAACATGGAAGTTTCAAAACCTGCAGTTCTTTAAACAGCCACTTGAGTCTGGCCTTAGCAGCAAGTCAAATTTAAAAAACACCAACTTTAAAGTGGAAATAAACATGTTAACAACCTTTTTTATAGCCATAATGGCAGATTTGATACTTCAGAATAGTAGCCTGCAAGCCAATGGATAGCATTATGTTGGCTCCGCCCACTATTTCATTTACTGTCTATGTTTGGAGCTTAAGCTGCAAAGAGAAGGCCCACATTGCACATCATGTGAATGATTGACAGGGCCTCTGTAACAGCCAGGTTTTTACCACGTTTCATATTTGTGATGAAAAATTGTCTCTGTCATCCTCCCCCTCATCTCCTCCTCCTTCTTGTTCCATCTTAATCTGCTCTTATGGGTCTCAGCCCGTGGCGTCTTAAACCCCTCCATCTCCAACAGCTGCTGAGGACAGGGAGGTATAGAGATTAAATGAGTCTTTGCAGCAGCCTGAAGGAATCCCACATGCTTCTCTGTCTTTAGCCACTGCTGGTGTCTTTGATCCACTGTGTTTTCCAACCCAGTTCAGTCCCACTGGGTGCAAACGGGTTCCTACACAAGCCAACCTACATAGGGACCACTTAAGATTTCATGGCAGCTGTTTAGCTTATCAATGTTGTTTAGTTCAATACAGATAAAAGGCTCAGCTGCTTTCAGACTCATGGTGCTGGGGGAAACCACTGCACCAAGAGCATATTCTTGTACTCGAGATGTCAGTTGAGTTTTGTCACCCTTTTTCATTGTACTATATGCCAGTGGTTTTGGACCTAACACTCATGAGTGTAGTTCCATTACTGGTTTCCTTTTCTTTTATGGTGTCTAATTGAAAGCCCTCTGTGCAACTTATGATACCAGTGCAGGACATGAAAAAGCAGTGAGTGAGATCTACTCTATTTCAAGATGGATCAGACATGATGACCAACCTCTAGGGAATGCCTGCCGCCTCATATTAGCCATTTTTCAGTTAATACTGTGCGATGGCCATGGATGACGCACGGACAAATGAATGAGTGAGGATGTCTTTTGTTTCCCTCCCCCTTTTGTGAGGCAAGGGGAACACAAAGACCTGTTATACAGGAGAGATACAAGAGTGTTTTCGCTTTCTCTAGCATGTTTTCTGCCTTTCAGCAAACCCTTATGGAAAACAGCTCAATGTTCGTCATTGTTGATACTCACATTATATTTCTTTACACATCACAGATTTCAATGGCCTAGCTTTTCCATGTGAGTCTTAAAATAATAATATAATAATAATGAATAAATAATATTTTCAAGCTCTAGTATACCAACATTGGTCAAAATATGCTATCATATTACTGCACAGTGTGCTGCTTTTGTAACATCTCCTGATAACATATCATTTGTCCAGCTGTAATCAAAGTCTGTTTGTGAGGAGACAGGATGTTTAAGTCATACTAAAGAACACATTTCTCCTACATGGAGGCAGAGCAAACCCTCACTAGCTGGCACATGAGGGAAATTGAAGCAATGCAAGTGAAATCTCATGGCTGCTGTAACCCTGGTAACGTTCAGAGGGAATTTGGAGGATGGGTGATAGATTATTCTCAGTGAGCATCCACTAAGCTAATACAGTCTGTCCCTCAAGTGTGTGTAATTTTCACATTTTGTCCCTATACAAGCCTCCTGTGGCTTTTAACTTCGGTTTACCGATACTGATGGGAGCCCAGATACCAGGAAAAGATTATGTGGCAATTCAGAAGTCAGTGTGCTGGAAAAAAATCACAGGTTAAATTGTACTGTAGTGTGCTAATAAAACTTCTCACATGTATTTACAATTTTCTTCAAGTATTGTTAACCTCTTTCATCTAAGCCTTGCTGACAACACTTTCATATGTTGGATTTTTTAATCCCTCATGTTTTAAATACTTATGTTCTAGTTCATACATTGAAGTACCCATGGATGTATCTGTTCTGGAAAATAGTGTTACAGTGGTTATACTATGGTTTTTATAAAGGAACTTTGTTATGCTATTGGTTTTGTTGGTTTCACCTTTATTGCATGCTCTTTGCTGAAATTGTAAACAATATAAAAGTCACCATTTAACCGGACTTCAGGTATCACACTGTGATGTTTTTCTGCAAAGACAATCAGTCTTTATTGAGTAGAAATTCCTCAAAGTGTGTGGATGTCCAGTGAGTGCCAAATAGTCAAGTAAAGCAAAAAATTGCATGTTGAACAAGAAATTCCAGTTGACATGCTTTCTGCTCTGCAGTTCTGGTAGTGCTCTCATATACCAAAATGCACTGTGTGTGAACATGTGATGCAGTTGAGCAAGCTAGCTTCTGGCTGCTTACACAACATTGCCAAGCAAATGAATTTCCTGCATTCTGACCTTTTCTTTTTCACACATGGCTATAGTGTTACCGTATAGCAAAGCAGCAGCAACACAACCACAAACACATGCATGTACGCATGCACGCTCACACACGGGCGGCCTCACAAATTATTACAGAATAAGAGCAGGCTTTTAATCTAAAGCTAGCTGATCTAGTTCTACAGTGAAATCTCTTTACTCATAGCAGCATTTTGCATGCATCCAACCTACAACTCTTACTATGGCTTTATGTTGGTGTTGACTAGAAATTCACACACTTTCTGACCATCCTTCAATATAACAACATTGCCCAGCTTGTAGAGGTACCACCCTAGCATATAGCTATTAGTTTGTTCTCAAAAATATAGTGTTAGGTGACAAAAACACACAGTCCATGGCCTATGTCTTTTACACTTTATCTTTCGGATTCTCAAGGTCTCCAGCACACCAAGCCTAACCATTACATGGACTATCAATGTTGGTGCTTGCACCGCCCAGGTTGAAAGTTATTGCAGCAGAATGATTTAGCTGATGGTGATGAAGTCTGTCAGCTATTTGATGGCAGTATGAGCAAAGACATCACAACAACTGTTAGCACTCAGCAGGTGAGGTTCTGGATGGACACTGCTCGTCTTATCCTTTAGCACAGGGGTGTCAAACTCAAATGCACAGGGGGGCAAAACTCAAAGCACACTCCAGGTTGCAGGCGGAACAGGATAAACATTTATTGAACACACTAAAACTAAATGTTTTTTGAACATAAATATGAATAAAAACAGAATAAATAAACTTAAACTTTAAATAACTTAAAATATTTTGCTCCCCATAAAAACATCTCCTGTCAAAATTATACAAATTCTAAATATGAACATACTGCAAAAATAACCCTGAAAATATAAATAAAATTTGTGCATTTCAGCAAAAGTTAAAATAAAAATAAATCAAAACATTCAGTTTTCTCTGCTCTTATGCCATTTTGTCAGAGCTGGATGTTTGGCATCTTTTCTTGGCAAGAAGTTCATTTAGGTTTGGCGTGAGGTTCTGTGTTGTGGAGATTCTCAGGATGCACTGCAGGTGTTCATCAGTGAGACGACTCCTGTGTGTTGTTTTGTTAATCTTCATCACAGAGAACAGCTTCTCACACAGATATGTGTTACCAAACAAGGTTCGAGCCGCATGTAGACGGAGCTGCGGCATTGCTTCAGGAATGAAGCGAATAAACTGAGCAGGCCCTGCAGTGTCGTACTTTGCCTTTAGTGTCCCATTACACTGCAGCTCTATCAGCTCCCATCTGAATCTGTACAGGTGCAGTTTCCAAGTCGACGGCAAACGGGTTGTGAAGCAGCTTGAAATTCCTTTTTTGTGCTTCAAAGTCACCAAAGCGCCTTGCAAACTCAGTGCGAAGTGCGCTCAGTTTATCAGCAAATCGTTGCCTGTTGTTCGACAAAGCAGCTGTTGCGCTGCATTAAGGGATCTATAGTTTATATGTTATCAGCGCTTCATATCGCCGGGCCATTAATAACAATAATAATAGATCTATATAAAATGATCTCGCGGGCCGGATATAATTGTACGCCGGGCTGGATGTGGCCCACAGGCCTTGAGTTTGACACATATGCTTTAGCACGACCTTGACCCCTCTCCACTGGATTTCTTTGGTTGCATACGATGGCTGACCTTCACAGCCAAAACTTTTTAAAAAGTTTCTTTGTACATTACATCATCTGCATTCGTATTTTGGGATGCTATTTTCACATTTGGAAGCATAATGAGTTTGCAATACAAGTAAGAAGAACAAGAAAGTTTTGTTTATGAGGAGCAGTACACCCCATTGCTACCTCAGAATGTGGAGACAAGCTGAAAAAGCCTGTAGTTGTTCTTTAATACTAACTACATCATGAAATCTGCAACTTTAATCTGAGTACGTGAATATCAGTATTGGCAAGAGGGTGCAAAAGCCTGTTTTATTGATCAGTTGTCACTGAGTCTGAAACCACACCACAATGTCCCCAGTATTATGCTTGCCAAATAAAATATTCATCTAAAAAACAAAATTAAGATCTGATTGACTTGTGATCCTTACATGTTGTTGCTATGAGTTCTTTAACCCCATCAAGAGGCATTTATATATAAAACCCTGATTCAAAAAATGTAAAACATAGATAAATAAATAAATGAATAAAATCACTAGCAAACAGACTCTGTTTACCAATGGTTTTATGAATTGTCCGAAGCTCATGTGGCAATATCAATGATACAATCACGTTTCACAAAGAGGTGACCACCACCACATCCTTGCTCTTAACCAACTGAGCCTTTAGAAAAGGCACCTTTCATTCCAAATTATATCATTACATGTTCCCAATGCTTGTTACCAACACAGAGCATTTTAAAACTTTCCAGCTTATTGTTGCACCTGTCCCAAACTGTTTGAAACATGGTGCTTAAATCAGATGGGGAATAAGCACACATTTACAGAAATCAATTAAGTTAATGAAGATAAAACAGTAGTTAATAATTGTCTTTGCATTGTTTTTAATTGAGTATACGTCAAAACAGAGAAGCCAAATATCACTCTGTCTTTTTATTCATATTTTACACAGCCTTTCCACTTTCTTGGAATCAGGTTGTTGGACACCACTTTGAGTGTTCTAAGGACTCCCCTGCCAAGAGGATTAAATGGAGGTAAGGCTTCCATTCATCTGTCTGACCTCTCTTTGACATCGTATCCTGTGAGTTAGCAGGTCATGAGGACCTCTGACAAAGAAGTGCTTTCCATTTTCTGCTTGGCCTCCCCATGTCAGTCCTCAGACTGTAGGGCCCCATTTGCCTGCACTGTCATGACCATCATTACATTGAATGCAGAAATACTAGCTCTTACTAGGAGCCACTAAGCTCATGCCCATCTGTTGCTAGCAAGGGATTGATTAAATGATTCCACCTGGCCTATTACCCTGTTATACCTTTTGCCTTCTATTTGGCAAGGATACCAAATTCTCACGTGCTATAGACTTTTTTTTTAAAGAATACTCAGTAGTATGAGTTGCACGTCTGAGAAAGGAATCAGTTAAAAGCCCATTTTACTCAAGCTTTGTTTGGCAAATTGATACAGGGTGCACAGGAAAACATTACTAAAAGAAAGAGCTTGATTCATAAGGGACAATGATTTATTATAGTTTGTTGCTATGACCTGATGGAGGTCAGCATGAATGATTTTTTTAGATTTAAGTACATCACAAGCTCCATTTTGTTCCTGTATGCTCTATGTTTTGTTCCATCACACTGTGAGGACTTAAATCAGTCATCATGATGTGCACCAGCCATGTTCTGCCAAGACTCTGTCTAAGATGCACTATTTCAACGCTGTGGCATGTTTACAACCTGATCAGTGTTATACAGGAGAGTATCTACATGGCTAAATGCAAATTACTTAAATGTTTGGCCTTGTTGTCACACCTACAATTTATTTATTTTTTTCAAGGGTTTTATGTTTTTATACTTTACATGGCACACTACAAGCAGTGCAGTAAAGAAAAGTTGTTTTGTCGCTAACTTGGCGATTTCTCAGACCCTTAGCGACTTTAATTCTAAAAGGCAATTGGCAGAAAGGAAATAGAGTCAGATGAAGCGATTGGTACCCCTCATGCATCGGAGAATCACCTCACTCTCAGATAGAATGATTTTTAAATGACCAAATTACTCTTTAAGCTAAATGTGGTAGATTTGATTAAAATATTGATAAGTGATATATAATTGCATATAATGATAGAATGTTTTTATTAGGGCTGTCGAAGTTATGCGTTAATAACGCGTTAACTCAAACTCCTTTTAATGGGACTGATTTTTTTAACGCGCGATTAACGCACCCACGGTCTGTGCCTTGCCAGCTCCCATAGTTTCAGGAAGTGGCGCTAAAATAACATTACAAACGGTTACACAGCAGAAATGGATACAGAAAAGGGACTTTTAAACGGAAAGTTTAGCTTTAAAGTTTTGTCCGATGGTTCTCTGGTCAAAACAAAAGTAATTTGTATTTATTGTAAATGTGACCTAAGTTACCACTGGAGCACGTCCAGTCTTAAATACCACATGATGGCCAAGGAATTATCATTGTCCTCCAATTTTTCCTAGAGTATAAGAAACACAATAAATATCTTATTAAGTTACATATAGAGTAGGGTAAAAAATTTGCAATTAATTTGCGATTAATCGCACATTAACTCAGGACACTAATACGATTAATTGCGATTAAAAATTTTAATCGATTGACAGTCCTACTTCTTATACAAGACTTCAAAAGGCTTCCATAACTGGACTGATTTCAGCATCTTAAGGCATTCACTGTAGTATTTTGGTGGACCTAGCAGTAATATGACATTTTTACACATGGGAAAATAAGCAGAATTAAAGCAAATCTCCAGAGTTAATAAGCTGCTCAAGCGGTGTTTACCTGCAAAAGACCTTCTACCTGCCTCCCTTTTCTTACCAAGACATGAGGCTGGGGGATGAAACAGGAAGGCCGACAGTGATGCACACAGTAGAGAGGATTCTGGTGGATTCAATCTCAAAGCACCTGGGGAACATGGGCATTATTCAAAAGACTCTTGCAGGCTAGTGATAAGAGAACTTAAAGGGTTTCCAGTTATCACAAACTCCTCTTAGTAAAATCTGCAATCAGATAATGTTGTCCATTTTTAACCAGTCATTTGGTCATTATAAAGACTATGATTTGAGAGACATGTTCCATTTTACATATGTTACATTCCAGGACTGTGGGTGTTCCTGGAGCAAAAGTAATTTAAAAAATGGATTGGTAGGGTTCCTATTGAACATGATAGTTTTATTTTGAGCACATGATGTCTTTTACATTTAAATGACTGAGAAAATTATTAGACCAAAGGGAAAGAAATACCCTTTTGGGGAGATGTTCTTTGAGGAGTGAAGAAACACAATTTTACAGTGATGGAGCTCAGTATTTAGATCCACTGCATCAGAATGCAAGCGTGCAATTCTAATTTGAGCTTAATTTGATTTGCATTCGTTTGGAGAGTTTTCGTTTGCTTCCAAGTGACCGTGTTACTAAGCTGTGTTATAGGCGGAAGATGCTCCCATCCTGCTCCCGTAGACCTCATAGAAACTATAGCTACCCCAAAGAAAAAGGAAACTAATTGATTGATTGGTTTACTGATTAAATTTAAATTACAAATCTTGGATCCAATAGATTTAATGTCAGATGCATTTTCTTGCGTAACCCTAGCAACCCTAGCAACCCTAGCAACCCTAGCAACCCTATCCCTTATTTTATTTATTTTTAAACTTTTTTTTAGTTTAATCATCCTATAGTTTACATACTGTATGCAAATATTATAGAATGTATGGCCTTATATTCTCCCCATTAAACATGTCTCTGGGCTGTACCGTTCCCACTTATTCCACTACAGCATAAAATTTTTTTTTGTTGGTCCCTGCATATGTTGCAGTTTTTTCCCCTTAAGCTATGTTTTTTTAAACAAGTTTTGTTCTTTTATGAAATTTATTTCCATAATTTTTTATGAAGTCCTGCTTTTGTATTGTGCTTTAATGTAAATGAAGTTGGTCATGTGCACACATGTACTGTATCACTTTGTATTTATATTTGCTAGCATGTGTGTGTGTGTGTGCGCAAGTGAGAGCTGCTGTCCAAGTGTTAGAGATTAATCGGTTTAGTGAAAAAGAAAGCTAATTACAGCAGACTGGGACCTCAATGCCCAGATCATGTCTCTCTCTCTCTTTGTCTGTCTCTCTCTCTCTCACATACACAAAGTGTACATGTAAATATAGGGTAATTAAATAACTGAGACTTGGATGCTTGCTCTTGTGTACACTGGTCATCAGTGTGTGAGTCACATCAAAGCCGATATTGCCTGCAACCTGTGGAGTCTGTCTTGGTTTCCATGGTTGCATTACAGTTCAGTAGGCACTTAGCGAAAAAAAGTAAGAGCATGGTTTGATTGAATTGATTTGAGGTACAAGAGCTTAATTAAGCTCATGACCAGCAGGAAAAATAAAAACTGTAGCAAGGTGCTTGCATGAAAATTCATTTGTTGTAATTAGGATTTTATATCTTGTGGTTTGCTTTGGTGGATACCTCAGTTTGAGTTTTGCCTGTGCCATATGCTTGTTTAGTCTTCTTTGATAGGAGTCTAGCCTTTATGCTCCCTGGAGGCCTTGTGGCCATATGTGATCCTCGCGCCAGCCTCTGCTGTTGGACTGCTTGCTCCTGTACTGGCTAACAATCACTCAAAAAACATATCAAGCTCCTCAATAAACACTATGAAAAGTTTAAATTGTATGTCTGGTATTACTTTCACCTATCCTTTTTGGGAAGACTTTAAAGTTACTGCATTAAAAAATCACATGGTACAGTTTAAACCCTCGTACATCATTCCAAATGAAAATGTGGGTAGAAATTCAATATAAAACAGAAGCATCCTGGGAGCCAGATTCAGTATGTGGAAATACTCCTTCCTCTTTTTTTTTTTCCAGTATTGGACCATGTCTTCCTGAGTGACCTCTGTAATCCTAAAGCTGTTGACCAATCCCCAGCGTGGCTCACAGCCCACTTCTTTGCCTCGGTGACAAGTCGTTTAACAGCGCTGACTCCAACCACGGACAAGCCCCTGTTTGCCCAGCAGCCATCGATGTGGCCTGTCTGGAAATATCGAGGTCAGGCTAAGCCACTCTGCAGCGGTTTCTAGGGCACGACACATATCAGAACTGCGGTAGAGTTGAAATCTAGTTCAAACAGCAGCTTGGGGACATAGGAGGGGGTCTATGACGTCATCTAAGTCCCCCAAATAGGAACGCTACCACCTCCCTCTGCCCCGCCCACTTCCTAACCAGAGTGCAAGGACAAATGGCTTACCCCTGTTGGGTGTCAATTGGAATGCGCTTGGTTAATGTGGATAAGTGTTTAAGCTGTACTGTGGGATTGAACCCTTCACAATGCTATTTGACAGAACAAGTGTGTGGAAATGAAAGCAAGCACCCGAGCTGAACCCTCATCAGATCCACATATGGACAAGTTGTGCAGTGCCTCTGTGCATTAGCCGCTCAGATTGTTCGCTGATTAAAGCTCCTTATGTCCCTGCCCACATCTGATCCTACGCTAAGACTGCGGTTTTTAAGTAACACAGAATCTGCTTATTTTTTCATGAGCAGGGGTTCTTACTCTGTTAGCTTTTTTTATGTTAACAAAAAGTGTTATGTAAGGAACTTAACTACAAGGAAAAATGGTCTTTTCCCTCTATACTGTTGCCATTTTTATGAGAAAATGAAATGGCTTGACAGTGGTAAAATGCCTAAATGTTCCTCCTAGGCGGAGGTGAAAGTAGAGAACACACTGTTGCATCCTTACTCTCTTTTTTTTTTCCTGGCAGGCTTTAAGGGACAGCAGCTCACAAGTAATTATCACCCTGTGAAAGGTTACAAATCAATACTTGGCGTGACAGCAAACTCCTCTTTTTTCAAGTACAGCTCTGCTCTAAAATGAGAATCTATAATATCTTCCTCCTCCCCTCCTCCTTCCAAGCTTTGGACATAATAATCTGACAGAGAGTCAGGATGTTTTTTCTTTTTTTTTCTTTTCGATACAGTTTGTGGATACTTGGATTTGTGATAAAACTACAGAATGGGTACAACACAACCAAGACACTGACAAAGCAGATCTACCTAGATATCTGGTTTAGTGATTATCTGGCAATGTTTGGGAGATTGTGCCAGCCGTTGTGACATAAAGAACTGAGAAACATTTAGACAGTAATCATTGACAAAAAATATTGGAGTAGTTTTAATTAAGGAGGACAGAAAAGTCAGACCTATGACCATTTTCTTTATAATAAGTGATTCCCTTTGTATCTTATATACTCCATAACATTCTCTGAAATATTGAAACCAATTCCTTTTAGCTTAGTTTCTGGATGCATAGCTGTAACTTATGTTACTTGGGAATATTTAGTACATGACAGAAGAGCTTTAGACAGTGAGCTGAAAAGGTTCATTTTATAAGATTATTATAGTTAAATAATATTGACGCAGCAAATGATCATTGTATCAGTAAAATGACTATTTACATTTCTCCTAAGTGTGTTAACAATAATGCTTATGTTCCTGAATTAAGGGTAGTTAAAACAATTGACTGTTGTCATTTTAAGCCATAGCAGGAGGCTGCTTTCATTCATTATAGAAGCTGCAATAAATGCTACTATATACAACATCCCCTGCTCAAATTGGCACAAAGATTAACTTTTAGCTGGTAAACAGAGTGAAACACTTTGCATAGGGCCAGTTATGTATTTCAGCTACGAGAGGAGACCAGACCAAAATAAAAAGGAGAGAAAAATTGGACTGATATTCATCAGGCGGACAAATAAATACTACAGATTAATGCTTATCATGTCCTGATCTTGTGAGATGTGGAAGCTGGCCAATTAACTAAAAATTTTATTCCACTTCAAAAGCAATGACAAATCTTTTACATTGTTTGCATCACTCCCTCTAGTCATGACTAAAGCCATCAAAGAATAAAGATAAAAAATGCACTGTTCCTCAGGGGACAGGGTCATATCTAGTATTGTATCATGACTTATAGTCTTGTGTGTTAATAAGTTGTAGCTAAAGGCTTGATATGTACCATTTGCAAATCAAAATATATTCAAGTGATTAGAACTATGTTGCATATTTCGTTGTGTTGTGTAATTACACTATAACATTAAGCAAATATTTTCAACGAGGAATAATAAATGAGGAATAATGTTGTGAACCACTTAGCTAGCCACTTTATTGTTTGCTATTGTTTGCATGATTCACTTGTGATGGAGGACACATATTTATATTTTATGGCTTGTTGGCTGTTTTGCAATGAACATAAACCTCCCACAATCCTATGTTAGTTCAAGACCTCATCAAACACCTTCCTTCATTATTTTAGCAGAGTCACTATTTATATTGCATTGCACCATTTCTCAGTCTGTTGTGGCGTACTGTATCTTACTTCATTGTTTCTTTCTATTCAGTTGCTATAAACTAAATGAATCATCCACTCAATGACATCTTTCTTTTACTCAGTTGCAAATATGCTGGGATTGTACCGAGGATGACAGCCTCACACCTCCACTGTGCCTTTTATATCTTCTGTGCCTGTCATCTCTCCCTCATCTTTTCAGTCATTCCCCTCTCTTTTTCTCATCCTTGCTTGTTGCCATAGCCACATTCTCAACTGCTTCTAGCACATGGGAGATGATCATATTTAAGATTGCATATCTCACTAAGATGAAATCTTGCTGCACAAGGATTTTTTTTCTGAACATGTTCTGCACAGTTGATAGGCCTACTATTTCCCTGCCTTCACATTTACTATTCCATACTATCACTCTTACTATAGATCTAACATCATGCTCTATTATCTCCATCTCATTTTCGCAGCTCCTTCTGGGTAAAATATCAGTGTTCTGGCAAGTGATACTTCTAGGTTTAGCAGGTATTTTGGATAGGATAGGATAGCTTCCTCATAGGGGTTAGAGGATATTTTTTGATACAAAGATATATGTTGACCTATGTTGAAAGCATCAAGTGAAGGGAAAGAAACATTTTAGGATTTTAAAAATATGCTTTGGATATTTTGAGTGTAATTTTTTTTTTTTTTGCAATATTTCCAGTTTCTTTTAATAATCTTGAACACATTCCTGTGTAATTTCCTCTCCTGTGAAGATCTGATGATTATTGTGTTGCTGTGTGGCTTAGAGCCCAGGCCAAACTGACAGGTGTAGGAGTGTTAGGAAAGCCTTGGCAAGGTTAATTTGGATTAAGTGCCCTGGCGCTGAAAAAGTTGCGTTTTAACAGTGGGCTTTATCTTCAACCCAGTTCTTCATGCAGGATTCAGCCATGCCTCCTGTATCTGACATAATGCCAGACCTGATGGTAAATGGACTGCTTTTATAGACCACTCCAAGCACCTCACAGCACAAGTTGACATGGACTCATACACACCCACTTTCGTGTACTAATGGCAGGAGCTTCTGCACAAAGTGCCAACTCTCTCATCAGAAACACATACTAACACACCAATTGGGAGAAATTTGGGGTTCAGCATGTTGCTCAAGGACACTGTGACATGCAGAATGGAGGAGCCAGGGACTGCTGGCCTCATGGTACATGTAAGTGGAATACTCGCTCTACCACCTAAGTACAGCTGCCCTTGAGTGGGGTCCTGTGGTTACCTCCTGCCTCTGCTGCTCACTGCATAGCCCAAGACTGACACGAGTCATGGCTACATGGTGTACAGCTGTGACAGTGAGAGTCATTGATGTGGAGTGGCAATAGCCATGTGCTCTGTGACTGACAGGCAAACATACAGAGCTGACACCACCTGAGATTATCTCCACAGTGTATGGTGTTTGTGTATGGTACATTATGATATGATATATGATATGGTGACTAAAGCTCGCCAGAAATCTGAACTCCAAACACTTATATGTACACTTAGATGACACAGGATAATATTGAAGGTTTTGATTAATGCTTTTGCTTGTGCGGGACGAGGCGAAACCTCAACAGCTCCTTGGCCCTGAAGGTCCATCCATCCATTGCTAATGAGGCACAGTGAGTGAGGCTTGTAGCAGCCACTGACTCACCTCAACTGTATGCACTCCCATGAAATGCCCACAGTTACTTTCGGCTTCATTCCCGTTGGCTCTGTGCCTGTTTGAATTCGGTGATGCATTTGACTGTTTATGGGCTGCTATTTTAGGAGGTGCCTCCCTGAATTTATCATTACTTGGATCAACATGATGCTACTGAACTGGTGGTGGCAATGCAAAGGCAATAGCGTGCAATCTGAAATACCACTTTGCAATCAGTTAAACCTGCACTGAAGCATTTTTTTGTCTATCAAGGGCAGAAAACACATGTACACATGATTGTGTCAACCAACAGTTGCCTGTTTACACATCTAGCGGATGGAATAACATTTGCTATCATGGTTTGCATTTAGATTAGACTTATTTCCTATTTTATTTTGGTAAATTTGCTCTTGAAGCTTCTATTGTTACTTCTGGTCCTCGTTGCCTTTCCATCTACTTGATTACTCTTAAGTTTCACCAGTCCCTTGTTTGTTTTCTCTTCCTACTGTTTATGAGTCTGTGTCTCTTTCTCTGTTGTTCCTCAGTTCATCCTGTTTTTGGCGTATGATAAATTCCTCTTACTCTGTTTTTGCATCCTGGTCCTGCCTGTCTCATGTTAATCTGGTTTGTGGTTCATTTAATTTTTGTGTTTTTTTCTGATTTTTACAGATTACATTTTGCTGCTCCATTAGTTTTTATTGCCTGCATCAGCATTTATCTATTTAAGCCTGCTTTTTGTCATCTTTGTCTGACATTTTTTGTTTGGCTTTTGGGTCTTTTTTTTTTAAAGTGACAATTTGCATTCATTTGATGTGGTCTGTTTTGCCACCTGATGAACATCCATAAATTCACTCGTTTTTTCTCTTTTTTTTGGTCAATGCAAACTCCTAAGGGAAATACATGGCTCTGTAGCATATAAATGCTACTGTTTGTTGTCATTAGCTTTGTCTGTGCAACGTCTGGTGACCTTGTGACAAAAATGATTAATTTAATCATAAAAATAACTAACTGTAGACTGGGGAATATCACAGAAATTGCCAAATTTGGTATGTTTTTTCATAGCACTTACATAAATGTTTGGTGACATGCACAGTGAGGTTAAAGGTGTTCTGGAGAGAAAGTTACTGAACACTAGCAAAAGTACATCACTTTGACACACTCTCATTAATGCAGCTACATGGACAGATACACTTCATGGCTGTAAGCTCAAAGGTATTTTATTGGAAAAACGACAATGCTAAATTGGTTTCTGGTCATGCATTTTAAAGAAGGAGTGTTGCACAAACGTAAGAGTAACACCCACTTACCTCTGGTGTTTAAGCTCCTTTCATGGACCCAAAAATTTGTGCATCAGGAAATACATACAGATTGTTGGACGCAAAGGTTGATATATGTGTGATATTAAGGCACTGTTTTTCTTATTTATTGTTTTGGGGCTGTTAAATTATTGAACAGATTTTGAGTGTGAGTTCTGTAAAAATGGACAACTTTTTAATACTGCTGATAAAACCTTTGTACCTTTAATTTCAGATTTGAAGAGTTTACTGAAATGTCAGCTGTGGTATTTTTAAACTCAGATGTCAAGGGAGCGAATTGGAACACCCACATGGAGACAAGTTAAATATGAAAATGTTGAAACTTGTGAAAAGGTTTGAGTGGTCAAGAGTTGGTGAAATATTTGTGGGGTGACTGTTTTGACCCCTTCAAACTAGTTTTTTTTACTGTTGTTTTAACCACTGGTTTGCTCTTAGAATATACTGCGCTTTTGCTGTTGAACTTGGAACGGGCCTCTGCATATTTCTGGAAGAAAAATACAGTAAATTCGATGTATGTTTTTCTTAAAGTAATGTAATGTAGGTTATTATATGCAGTCCTAGAGTGCAGGGTTATGTATTTTTCTCATTTATGATACTGGCTGTAACATTTAGAATGTTTGTTTTAGATGATATCTTAGAGATTTAAAAAGCAATGTAGATTTGGTTTGTGGCTATAATCTTTTTTAAATGTTGAAAAAGTGGGCATTGTTGCTTCCGTTTGTCTTGGATGAGGATCAAGAGGACAGAGCAGCAGTAAACATGTCATCAACCTCCACTGATGCATTCAGTCCATGGATTGTGTAGGGAAAACTGTTTTTTTAAGGACATGAAATTGCGGGACTCATGTGGAGTGCAGTGATAGTCCTGCACATGTTGAACATGTGAAATACCACTGAGACTCTCTGTGTGACCTTTTAATATGATGGCCCTTCAGGTTTATTCAGTGTGTTTTCTTCACAAAGCATGGGCCTTATTGTTGAGATTCATCACTCATCCCAGGTTGTTGCACTACTTGGCCAGAGGTGCCTGAGTCTGAGTGACACATCGATGAAGGAACAAACAAGCAATGAGAACTATACTGTTATTCCCCTCTTTACCTTAGTGGGTCATGTTCCCTTCCAAGAAGTTGTCACTTATCTTGAGGAGTTGTGTATTAAAACATTGTATAGCCAAAGGCTGATGTCAGCCATGTGTATAACACTAAAGCCACACTTTAACTGCAGTAGAAAAAAAATGAAAGCTCATCATTGTTTTTCAAACAGGTGGGTTTCTTTTTTCTTAACTTTCATCACTGTTGTTGCTGAGATGTACCTGTAATGTGGCCATTAACTTATTAACTTTACTTTTAAGGATAAGTCTTTAATGTCCTGTTTTTTATTTATCAACATATCCCATAAAGACTGAAATCATGTGTTTGTGTTGCCCAAGTCTGGGAGTGTATTTCTGTCTTTAAGACACAAAGCTCCATTGTTGTCAAAAACAGTGAGCCACACTGCTGTTTCTTCATTTTAACACAATATACTACCTGGTTTTTGTATGCACTCTCTAAAACACTAAATGTGTTTTAAATTACAACTGAAATAATCCCCAAAAAGTGCATTTTTTAAAATAATGTCCAGTCCTTAAACTGTTGCTTTTGATCCTTTCCTTATATTTGTTGAGAAGCAAAAATAAAGAATTTCTGCAGCCTTATCCTTTAATAGTAACTAGGGATAGACCGATTATCGGCCGGGCCGATTATCGGCGCCGTTATTCAGCATTTTGATGCATACTGGCATTGGCCCTTCTTTTTTAATCCGACGGCTAATAAGAGATCAATTTAAAACTGGGTTATTTTGGCCCTGATGCAGCCCCTCCTCTCTGTCTACAGTCACTACTCTGTCTCCTGCATTGTCCCACCCACAGAACCATCTGATTGCTTACACACAGAGCCACTGCACAACCAATCAGCAGAACTTTAGGGGGCTATTTCTTTGTTTAAGTTTTCAATTAACTTTATAAGACGTGCTGCTGAGCCTGGGAGCTCCCTGCACTTTTTGTTAAAGTTTTAAAACTGTGCTGTCCTTGTTTGACAACCTTGGTTTGTTTCTGTTTTTAAGTGTATTTCTTTATTACTTAATAT
>JAQMCX010000047.1:3546668-3567053 GCA_029814765.1 Acanthurus leucopareius
AACCCCCCCCCCCCTCCCCCCCCCCCCCCCCCCCCCACACACACAGAGACACACAGGAATCAATGATGAAATAACAATCTGACAATTTCATAATGAATAGACATACTGTACATTTATCTCTTTATTAAATAAAGTCTAAATTTTAGAAAGTTTAGATTTTCATTGAAACATCAAATTACTTTTTAACTGACATTGATCAGATGGCTCCAGTAAAAGCTCAACAAGGAATAAAGGGACATTAGGCAATCTGCATGTAAACACACAAGTGTGTGAGTGAGTATTTGAGTGTGCATTTGCGCAGTGTTACGTTTGCATTTCTTTGTTAACTTCATAAAGCTGTAATAGTAGAGAGGAAGCCCCTTTCAAGTACATGAGCTCTAATTTCAACAGGCTGAACTGTGAAATCACTATCCATCAAATCTGTCACAGTGACACATCATGTGACTAATATGTCAGATGTCTTTTTATGTAAATGTATTCAAAGTCTTATATCTACACTCATTGACCAAAACGTTACACCATGATGTTTCCCAGTCAGGAGCTGATTTTGTTTTATTGCTGACTGGTGTCAATTTCTCCCTTCACTGACTCCCAGTATGGGCTCACAGCGAGACCTTCAGCCAAAGAGACCACACAACGAGGTGGAAAGGGGAGGCGGAGGCTGAGTCTCTGCCTCATGGTCATTGATCTCTGTCATCCTTTTCAGGTGGCTGGTAGGCTGTCTGTTGCTTTCACCCCCTGCTGCATAGTCCTGTTAGACCACCAGCTAAAGACTCATGCACACTGCAAACAGTGTTCAATTCTGGCCTGACAAAAGTTGAAAATTACAAGAGAAAAGTGAAAGTGAAAAATCGAATCCTAATAGTGGTTCTAGGTTGTAATGTGAGACACGTGCGCCAACAGTCGATTCAGAGTTTTGGTGAACAAAGATATTCTGTGTCTGACTCAGTCAGTGCAAGAAACATTGGACCAAATTTATCAAAATATGACAGCTGCCACATTCAATGGTGTAATATGACATCAAAAGATCCATAGTTCACTTTCTGTGTGATGCTTAAGATATACAATCTATAGAGTATTCATCATACAATCTGACTTTCTGACACGGACTGCAACCAAGATTTTAGATTTTTTTTTGTACTCTCATGCAGTGGGACATGCAAAGAACCTGCTGTTTTCACACAGTGAGGTTCTTGAACCCCCAGGTTCCCTCGGTTTTGGGTGGGGGGATGGTAGTGGTACCATTAGAGGGGATCCCAAGCGAAAAGAGGATTAATTTACTTGCCTATAATTCTATCAATAAGTAACAGAGTAAGAAGTTCTATTACTACTTCAGAGATGAATTTCATACATTTTCTGTAATAAATCATCTAAAGGAAAAATCTTTTCATATGTGGCATTCTTGGACATAATCTTAACAAAAAGGCTCTGTCACTGTGAGATACGCTAGTATAGTTGTGTGTCTGTAAACTTGAGTGTAGCCATAAATAATGAAGGAAGGAAAAAGTCAGTATGTCCGGTGGACAAGCACTGAACTGTAGCTCATCCAACAAAGACAGATCATTGGTGTTGTTTTTTATTAGCAATTTATATGTCAATGCACATATATTGCATTCCAGTGTGTGGTTTTGAAGCAGTACTGCTATAAATTAAAAACTGCATATTACTTAGAGCTGGAGAGCTCGCAGGTGAAAATAAATGGTTGTAATTGCAGCAGCATGTTAAAATGTATGGATCCAGCTCTCAACAACGTTCTATTCTAGTTTGTAACACAGGCTCTTTGTGGCCAAATCAAGAGTACTTTGATGACCTCATCAGGGTAATCTCCTCAGACCTGAAAAGATTTTTTAAAACCATTTATACAGGTTTAGTCGTTCTGCCAAAGATGAAAGATTTGATCTTTAAGTGTGAAAATCAATAGAGGGCTCCTCTAACATCTTTAACATCTTTAACAGCTCTAACCTACACCTGTTCTCCACAGCCAGTTGATGTAGAACATTTACAGAGTGGGAACGGCTGCTCTGAGTGAAACAGAATAAAATGAGACTGATGCTCTCTGACTAAAGGACCCCTGTCTTATTCTCTCTCCTTCTCTCTTTCTCTGAGTGAGGAAACCAGAGTTGGGTCAGGGTTGATCGCTCCCTCTGTTCCCCCTCGACTTCATTGTCCTCCCTTTATTCTCTCGCTAAATGCAGCTGTCGGCATCACTGCTCACATAGACCGCTGGCCGCCCCAATTCAATTCCTCCCCAAAGACACGGAGTGGCCACTGAATGTCCGTGGCATCAAAAGAAGAGGAAAACAAAGTTCGGAAGTATTAGTGTTACTTCCCCTCATCTCTTGGGATACAGAGAGAGAATCGATAGTTTTTTTCATTAACCTGTCCTTCTCCCTGTAAACGAGTAGGTATGGCCGCGGGTGCCAGTAAATGATAGTGTTGAGGGGTGAAATCTCTCTCTCTTCCACCCTCACACACATACACATTATACCTCACACACGAGCACTTTTTCTTTAAAGCAGTCTTGCTCAGTTTTATTACAATGTTGTTTTGGAAAAGTAGCATCCTACCAAACTACTATAGTAAATACTACAGTGATACATAAAATACCTGGCTTCAAAATAAGGTCTTAAATTCAGAATTAAATTCAGAACACTAAACACATATGAATATGTCTCTGAACAACCTGTAGACTTATTGCTCTAAAGCCATAACTTTTCCCCCCTTGTAATAAGCTAACACATTAAACCTAAGCCACCCTTATGCAGCCTGCTCAAGGTAGATATGTTGCACCATTACTTTCCTTGCCACTGTTTGTAAAAAACACAGAATTGTTGTTCCCCTGGTAAACCAGAGAACAGGTCTGAAACAACACCTGTGTAAAAAAGGGAGGCTGACAGGATGGGATGCACAGTTGCCACACTAGACGCTGATGCTGTTGTGCTACACTTCCTGCTCACTTATGCTTGAGAAACACAGGAGTTCTATGAATCTAAGATCACACACTGATGCAGCGCTATGCCTTTGTTATTATGTTCTGTGTATAAAAGCAAAGCCGTAATGAAGAGACTCCTTTACAGCAGTATTGTAGGATCTCTGTTTATTTCTCTGTGTAGGGCTCTGTGTATTGCGTGTATTGCCTTGTTATTCAGCACATTTCTCCCTCTGGCCCAGACAGATCTACAGTATCTCACCTCTCTATCTCTTAACACAATGTAGCCTGTGTTTGGGAATGACCTTGCTCCTTGTGCAGCACTAACCTCCCCTCTATAATAGATTAATCTCTCTCTATTCCCATGTGGACTTGCACATTGTGTCCCATGAGTTGCAAACACGAGGTGATACTGAGTGGCTTTATATTCTGTGTTAATGTTGTTTGTTGGGCTTAAGGCTCTCTGAGGATTGAAGCTAGTGGCATGTGTTAGACAACAACATCTGTTGTACCCGAGCCTTGGGAAGTGCTATGTTTTGTTCATGCACACCTGCCACAGTCGTTACAGCTGGCATCGTCCACAAGCGCTGAGGTGATTGAGGTGCAGCAGAATGGGTTTTATCTGTGTATGTGTGGCCACCGCTGCTTTTCCTGTCATCTACCTTGTAAGCATGTCCCTACTGATGGCATACACATTGGGAGTGCTGAAACAGGAAGGCCAGCCAATTTCCCTTTTCTGTTCCATTAAACCAAGAGGGGGGAAAAAAGAGCTAAATCTCGCTATGATGGGAAGCCAAACATGAGAGTGATGCAGAGGCTGAATCATTTCTCACAGAGAACAACTGGTGAAATAATGAGTTGAAATTGTCCAAGATGAAGAACTGATTCAGAGGAGGTGATTATTACAGCCAGTGAAGGCTGAAATTGAGCAAATGATTATGAATGAATGTATTATTAATGCTTATACAAGAGTGTTCAATACAGGGAGTAATACTGCTTGTACAAAATGTTAGTCTCAGGCCACAGTGGCAGCCACAATAACAAAGGATGAGGAAACGTGCTTTGACATGGAGCCTACAACTCGATCAAATAAGGAAGCAACAATGACTCGTCCAGCCTTCAAAATCGATCCAGAACTTTCAAAATTTGCCAACTTGCTAGATTTTTGGAGTACAAAAGAATCTCCAAATGATGTTGGTGACCCGCCAAAGTGGCTGGTAGAGCAGGCAGATTTACTGGCTACATCCAAAATTTATCAGCATTTGGCTGGTGGTAATTTACTGCCCTGAAGGGTAGATGAAGGCGGGACGACTGCCATGGCATCGCCTGAATCCAGATGGCCCAAGACAGAAAGGGATGGATGCAAGCACTTTATCAGAGGCCTATGTTCCATAAGCCATTCAAAGGCTCAAGCACAAACAAAGGCAACTGTATGTAGGTTTGCCAGACTTTCACTATTAAATTCACTGGGTGCCCTGCTGCTGGTATGACAATAGCACAATACCTGTTGAATAACTGTATATAGTGTTTCATTCTTTCTCTTGTCTTTTATTGGATAAGAAATTAACTTTAATTGAACTTGAGAGTTAAATTGTGCACCTGTGATCTTATTTTAAAAGCATTTTGTGAGACTTTTAATGAACAGTAAAATAACACATTAGCGGAGCTCATTAACTGAAAGCTAATTTGTACCGCTGATTTTTACCACTTTAATTTTATCACATGCTTCACTTCACTTTGCTTCATTCCTCACTGATGGTACAAACTAGTAATGGTGTGTACAGAAGTATTTGGGCCTGGTTCCACATGTGCTGTTCTGAGCTCCCTCTGTCATCAACCGCACTGTTCATTTTCTTTGACACAGTTGTTTGTCTTCGGTGGGCATGATTTTCTTTTGCTATTTGCAGGGTGCGAAAAATCCCCCTGGCCTGAGGCTGTGATTTATGATCATAAACAGCTTTTTTTGCTCACAAAAAAAAAAAATCATGGGCTTTAATAATTAGCCGACACTGACCCATAGGGGTCAGTAGTCAAATATCTTTATTCATTTATGACATCTCAACAAGTAAATTGAGAGCACAGTGCGATGCAAAACCCCCTCCAATTATCTGTGTGTTGTTTGTAATTTCACAAGCACTTATGAACAGTCAGGCCAATGTGGGTTTATTCATGTGAAGCATTTCATGCAAAAGGCAGCTGAAAGTGCTTTAAATAACACATAAAAGAGCATGAAAGATGAAATAAAGCCTGAAGTACAGAAACTGAATAGCATGGAAGAAATGTAGGCCAAAGTGCATGAATTTGCCATATAATACAGTGAAAAACAGAAAAGTTTTATCATATTTGGATCAAGTGACACAGGCTCCTCCTCTTTCTTTCCTGCTTTTCCTGTCTCTTTTTGGCTACCTCTGTTAATAAAGCAGAAAACCTGTGTAAAAAAAGTATAATGTGTTACATCTTCACATTAAAATGTCCAAAAAGTTCACACTATGGTTAGACTATAGTTTATATTTTTCTGCTGTGTGTTTACATTTATCCTAGATATTTTTTAAATAGTGTCCAAAGTCAAAGTGCCGTCGCATTTAATGATGATACCTGTCGTTGACTTCAGAGGTAACTCCAGTCAGAGAATGAGAAACAATTTGGCAAATGTGACTAAACATGATGTGAACAAAACTCAATTACATCACTTTGTTTTTGAGTGTGATTACTGTAGGAGCCTTTAGCACTCACAGACGCAACTGTGTGTGATGAGGGAATACAATAGTGAGAGCACGGCTAAGAGATTAGGAGGGAGTTTTTGTAGGAAAAACTTTACAAATATATGAAAAAGTGCTGATACCTTCTCGCTCACAGTGCTGGCAAGTCAGTGTTTTTTGTGAAATAGAAAACAGTGTCCTACAGGTATCTCCAGTCATAATTTTTGAGCTAATGGTTTGAAAGTGAAACTAGTCGCCATCCATAAATGATGTCCCCGTTATTCAGAACAGTGAATATAACTTTTTTAATATTCACACTGATAACTGATTTAAATAAGGATTGTAAAAGTATGTCCAAATACTAATACTAAAATATTTACCACTGAATTCTTTCTATTGTGGTGGTATGAACGCAATGAATTTGAAGACTATCATAGTTCACCATTTTCACATTTTTACGAATATGTGATCTTTAGGTGTTGAAGGTGTTTTTTTCAAGAACTTTAACGCCACATTTGTGCAAATAAGGAAACCAGGAGTTCAAGGAATTGGACCCAGATGCAGACAGAGCAGAGCAGGTACAGCAGGTGCACTTCAACAATTTTAATGTAACCAAACCATTAAACAAAAGGCTTGCAGAAGGTAAAGGCTTGGCAAGACTGAAAACCAGATGCATCCAGCCCAAATTAAGGGAACAAATCCAAGGGGAACAAGCAAGTAACAAAAGTCCAATAAGTCAGCAAAATCCAGTTAATGAAGATGCAGAATTTACAAGTACAACTAAACACAGAGCTGGAGCTGTTGGCACACAGGGTTCAATACAGACCAACTGGCAATGAAAATTCCTGAACTAATTACACAAGGAACTCATTAGGTAATTAGTAACAGATGACAAAGAAAACTGGCCAGAAAAGACACAAAGACAGGAAGTAACACCAGAAACATGACCACAATGATCCCTCCAAAATTAAACAGGAAATGTACAAAATAAAAGCCTCAAACTACAACACTTGTATAATATTTGTAGATTTAACATGGCATAATGAATGCAGTCTGTACAGGAAGAAAGGACAGTGTCATCAGTGTAGAGACTGAAGAGATCTTCATCTGCAGAGTAACTTTGTAGATGATAATGGATTAATAATAACCAATAACATTTTTTAATTAATACTTATAATAATACAGTAAGATTAAAAGGTTGATACCACCACTCTCTTCTCTGTCTCATAAGTATAAAGGTGGAGCCAAGATACGATTAGTTTATTTGAATATGCAGATTGCAAGCAAAGGAAAACAGCTGGCTCTGTGTTTTCAGGCCTTATGCTAGGCTTAAATAACCTAGCTGCAGTTATGGCATTAGTTCAGATTTTGTTAATGCAAAGCTAGGCTAACTATCTCCTAAGTGGTGATTAGCTTAAATTAACCTGAAGTCAGAGTGCTCCCGACTGCTGCATTTGTTTGACTGCTTCTACTCAGCTAGGCGATTGATCACAAACTTAAACCATCATTTTTGTACCAAGTAACAACAATCAATCCTTGTCAGAATACTCTCAAATACAGTCAGTTAAAGGTTATCTAATGTTGGTGGGACAAGAATGATGGAGCGAAAAATAGCAGAGTCCTCGATTGACTCTAAAAGTTTACAAGTGATCGATGATCTGATTGGATTAAACCCTGAGCAAGCTTGTCTGAAATGGAAATTCTGTTTGACTGTGATAAGAACATGACTGCTTTCTTGCAGGGATAACACAAGTCATTACTTTTCTCAATACTCCTCATTCTGTTTATTTATCATATCATAATGTAGAAAGGGATTGTTTGTTTGGTTTAAATCTATTTCTTCTCCATTTAAGTACCATATTTCCACACTGTTTATTGTAGTTGAGTGTTGGGATGTACAGCAACATTTTTTGTTCGTTTGTTTGTTTACTTTTTTTTTCTTGCATTTCTGTCCATAGTTATGCAGAGTATCAACTTGAGGTTTTGATAGTTGATTATTGGCAATTATGTCAAACCCCAAGTCTGAGCTAAGCTAGCTGTCTTCCTGCTGTAGCACAGATATGTGAGTGGTATTAATCTTCTCATTTAACTTCTCAGCAGACAGCAAATAAGTGTTTTTTCTGAACAAGTGTAGTGGGATGAAAGTGTCCAAAAATGTCCTGATATTATTTGGAGTGAAAATAACCTATAGCTTGGCAGTGAATAGAAATACTAACAACTGTCATTAAACACAGTAGATCAGTACATGTATTAGTCGCCCTCCATGGACTGTTTACGCCGTACTCATTGTATCATATGGGAGGAGCTGTTGTCTTTATATGACAGCACCATTATTAGCTGTAGCAGAGTCTAATTCCTGTATGTTTACAGTGCTTGGTGGTTAAAGTGACTCATATTTCTATTTTAAATTGTGACTTAGTGCATTGTGAAGACCCAGTGAGCCTCCTTGTTTTAAGATGTTTTGGCAGTAAAAAGGAAGGAGCAGTCTGACTCATCGGGACATCTTTGGGGATCACACGCGTCATGAACTCACCTCGTAGCTCCCTGAGAGATGAAGCCTGTGTAAACTTGACTGCACATCAGTAATCTCGAGTCATGCTCCATACTGCTCTGTGTGGTGCTGTGCCCTGGAGGATGCCCCAAAATAAGATGCCTGAGTGTGGAAAACAAGCGAGGGCGTCTGCATAATTGCGATATATGAATGCCAGATTCAACCTTGCATGGCTGGTGCTGAGAAGCTGAAGGAGAAATTCAACCTCCGTCACTTCACATACCCTCTGTGATCTTAATGTTAATTAGGAGTTCTTTGTTTGTTTCAACTTACATTTGGTAAGTTGAGACACAGTCTGTTGCAGATTTAACTGTCAGCACTTTGATCAAAGTGATTAGAATGAGGTCTCCTGTCTGAGCCAACGCACTTTTCTCTCCTTCCCAGCTCAGATATGAGCCTAATTTGTATTTTGTTTTGGTAAAACCCTACAGCTGCTGACTCTCAACCAGCTGAGGAGCCACGCAGTAACCAGTTATTCTAGCTATGGGCCTCAGCTCTGATGAGGATGCTGTACATGCATCATTTTGAAATTGGAAGGCTGTGTCCATAGTTTGGTTTTATTTCCCCAGACACTTCTGTAATTGCCATTCCCGAAATGCTTTTTGATTCCTGTTACCATGTCGGGCAGCTATGCACTATTGACTCCATGTTAGGAATCATTTTGCTCATTTACTCTGCAAAACGATACAATTCCATATCCCAGACTATATTGTCTGTGTTGTTTTTGAAGCATGAAGCGTATCTATCTTTGTTCTGATTTGATTGGGGTAATACGTTACAGTGATGAATGCTGATATCCCATTTTAAAATCTGTGTTTGAACTTTATCTTTGTCATCAGATGCATAATTCAGCCCCTCTGATTAGATTTGTCTCATTCCAGTCTTGAAAGCTGTGCTATGTCTCCCCTCTGTTAGACCTATTTAACTGCCATTTGCACCCTAAAAAAGCCCCTTTTTACTAATCAGTACTGTGCATCGTGTGTGTAATCACGTTCCTTGTAAAACATTGCCTCTGAGAAAGAGCTTCCCAAATCGAAATGCAGCAAATGACCCCCTTTAGATTCTGTCAATACTCACTATGTACCTGTAAAATCTTTGATTTTTTAAACTCTGTTTCCTGCTAGTTTGTTTTCTGTTTTTGTAGGATTAGACCCTTTAACAGGTGCTGCTGTAATGCTTTCTGGCTCATTATCATTGAGACACATTGTCCATAAGCACGTGGCAGATCTTTCTTGTTTATGAATGAGGGCGGACATGCACTTGTTCAATCAATGCCACTTACGTCTCAGCTCATTTCTCTCTTCTCCACCTCCCTCGTTTCTTCCTCCTCCTTTGAATTTTATCCTCTCCCTCCTCCTGCAGGATAAGTATAGCTGTGTTAACACACACACAGTAAGCCAGCTATTGACCATACTTAGGTGAACGGATTATGCTGTTTACACATATCTTTGATACTGTGTGATTGGGTCTCACTGTCGCCATGAATAAACCAATTAGTAGTATTGCCATCCAGACCAGTTTCCCTGACTATGTAGTGGTTACCTATAATACACAGAAAATAAATCATCATCTCTTTCATCTTTGAGAAATGCTCTGCAATTTGTAAACTTTCTGGCAATTTTACTTTTGGCTGCTTATTTGAGAAAAAGTTACTATAAAAGTCACTTTATCAATCTTTATCATTTTGGCCAATTGCACAGTTTTTTCTGAATATCCTAAGAGTGTCTAAATGCAGGAACATTGTCATAAAAAGCACACAGAAGATTTCAACTTTATTAACTTGTTAAATGTGTGAAGGTACACCTTGATTGAGGTCCCTTTGAAGCTGCAAATTAAATGCTGAAGGTACACCTTGTCCTCAGGATGCACAAGCTTAATATGTTTAATAGTGGAACCAGCAACCCTGTCTCCTTAAAATGTTTATTAGTATGCACTCATAAATACATTACATAGGCCCTAGATTCCATTTTTTACTAACATAATAAGGAAGTGTTTTGTAAATGTATCTTAAATATCCTAAAACAATTATTCAAAATGTATGCAAACAACATTCACTGTTACTTACCACTTGTAGCAAGTAAAGCATGTTTGATGCAGTATTGGTTCAGATTTTAACATAAGCAGCTCTTTCTTAAAGAGAAACTTAACACCAGGCTAAAAATCAGTATTTTGCTGCCTCACTGCTAATTATATTTGGGTGAGGTCACAATTTGCACTCTTAAACTGTACCCAACAATGTCATGGGGTCAATGTACATTGCTGCAAAAGATTTCCTAATGGATGTTAAGTTATTCAAAGGTTTGTGAACTTAAGTTTGGACATCTTCACCCCAATTTAACCAAAGTGTTTTTAGTTGCCTATACTACCTAGACACACGTGGGACTTGGGATGTGAATCCTGGTCTCCAGTTTCAAAATCCTGTGCTTTCTATGGCCACCTCTCAATGACATCTGTGAGGCACAAAAACCTCCCTCATTCCAACATAATCCAGCCAGCAATTACAGCACACTTTCACCAAATCATACCTGGTGAAAAAACCCAGTAGCACATCACATTGTGGAAATTGATAGTTGCAGTGAGAGAGATGCTCTTTGAAGGGACCAGTGAGGAAATAAGTATCTCAGAATATTGCAGTAAGTAGTCTGTATCACGAAGATTTACATGCAAGTCAAACAGCTGTCACCATAACACACAGATCAACCCAACAATGTCTTTACACTCCAGTCTGAAAAATGAGTTTTATATATACAATAGTGCTGGCAATTTTGACTATAAAATTTGTTCATAACATCTCTATCTTGCTTTAGAAGTGAAGAGTGTGTTGCTGCTACATTGCAGCAACAGCAGATAAAAAAAGAAGAAGAAAGAAGACCACAGAACGTTTCCATTTGATATTGATTGTCATCAAGTCAAACACAGATGTTGGAATGTAGATCTTAGTGTGCAGTATATAATATCATGGTTCCTTGTTTGTGCTTGTTAATAGGAGTTGTGCATAGAGTAAAACACAGGAATAAAGACATTTAACTAAGCAAAAAGACACAATGTTAGCGCAATTCATCTGGAGCGTATTGACCTGTGTGATTGCAATAAGCTTAGCTGCCATATTTGTTTATTTATTCACTTTAACAGTTAAATGTCATACAATTTAGCCTCCTTCAGTGTGACTCTAGTACCATAATCCTTGTAGTGTGTGTTTGTGTTTCTGTGTGCGTGTGTGTTTGAATTCTTTGCCAGAGCTCCAGCACAGTCCTTTAGAAAAGAGCAGTGGTGTTTTATTTCAGGAGGGAGTGATGCTGTGACCCCAGAGGGGACACGAGGCAGTGCGGGGTCAGTCGAGATGTATCGCCTCAGCTGCACAATCTGACAGACCTAATGAAGCTATTTGTGATGGGAATCTCTGCCCTCAGCTTCAGCTCCATTATCACCGGCCATGCAAGCTTGCTGCAGCATGGCTGAGGCCAGCTAATCAGTGCACCCCTTTCCCGGTGTCTCTTGGGTGCTGAACATATAATCACATGAGGCCAAGTGGATTGTGACAGTGACACCAAGACGTTCTGTAACAATACCAGGTTGAGCATTTCTGAAGAACATAGCCGTCTGTGTTGCTATCAATAAATTGTTGCTCTTGAGTGAGACAAGATGCATTTGTGGTTTGTCTTAACATCAAAATACATCTGTGAATAGAAAACACCATATGATGCCTTCAGGTCAGCATGTTAGCAGTTAGATGTCTTTTAGAGGGTAAGGTTGCCATCTTGGGTAATGCCAATATTTGTTCCCCTGCTTGCAGTTAAATGATTGAACTGATACACGCTTCTCATGTCTGGACTGTAAATATTGAGCTGCAGTCAGCAGCCAATTAGCTTGTCTCAGCGCTGGACTGGAAATGGGGCAGCAGCCAGACTCTTCTGACTTTCATCAGCAAGAATCAGCTAATTTTAGGTTCAGCAAAAGAATGATCCATGTCACTTTGATTTTATAGCACACAGGTGATATTAGATTCTTGTGTTAAAAGTATGATGCTGAATTAGTTTTGGTACTTTATTATTTTCATGAGAGAAGACTCTGAGCCCTGAAACATGGAGAACTGGATGTCCTGTCTAAAAGGGAAGTAACTGTTACTGTTGTAAGTTACTCTGTGGTGCTATCCTACTTTCTTCCAGGTTTTCTGTCTTTCTCTCTTATGCCCCCTCTCCTCTGTGCCTAAAGGAGCTGTCTGACGCATCATTTGATTTCCTCATTCATACAATCAATGTCAAAGCACATTATGTCTTTAAAATCATTGAAATCCCAGTTAGATATTAGTTTGTTGCTCATGGACTTAACATGTTTAACATGGCTGTTTAAACGATCAATATGTCATTGGTGTAATGACAGAGACAGCAGCCTCTGGGCATTTTGGATTCATCTCCGGCTTAGAATAAAATCAACATGCCGCCCTTCTTTGTAACACTGTGACTCTGTGGTCATTAAAGAGCTGTCAGGCTGTCAAATGGTTTCCCTGCACTGAAACGTTTAACATACATTACTGTCGTTTGCACTGTTTGAATAGAGCAAATTCATTTGATATGTTCTTATTGGTCACTCTGATGAAACACTTCTTTCATTGTTAGCATATCATGTTGGAGATGAGGTGAGTATTTCTGATAAAGGTGCAGTTGAAAAGATTTTAGGAATTCAAATCTAGACAACATGTGGTTCATAGGTGAGATTTTGAATGTGGGCTGAATGTGTGTATTCAGTGTGTTTTCATAGCAGTTCATTGAGTATGTATGAATTTATACATGTTGCAATGAATCAGTTGGATTTAATCTAGACATCAAAATCCTGATTACTAGGACAAATGACTTTATCATGACAGTCTGTTCAGTTGCTGCCATCTTTACTTTGACTCTGTCAGGTTATGGCTGAGTAAATAGATTTTAAAAAAAATCCAATGTAACATTCAGTTGTATTCTGGCACTTAACAATCCATTAATAAAATTCCCATATAAAAAAATGATAAATTCACCAACTACACTAAATAACATATAAAAATGTTGTCTGATTGACTCCTTTATCCTCTCCAGTATTTTAAGAAAAATGTCATGCTCCGCACTGGAATGCATTCATATTTCAAGCTCCACTGGTTAAAAAGGAAGCTCTCACATTATTTACCTGTTGTCATGGTCGACCATGATATCAGAGCTCCATTGATGATGGCTTTTTTTCATTCCTAACATACAGGCTAGATTCAGAGTGAACATTCTGGAGATGATTGAAATGACTCTGATCAGCTGTTCTGAAGCTGAAAAACTCTGAACTTTCCATCTCAGTCTCAGTCAACTCAGAGTTCAGGGTTAGAGTTTGCTTACCTGCTTTCTGGAACAAACCCAGGCAGTGATATTTTCCTGTTGTTTCATTTCATCACCACTGACAGCAGTTATAGCTTGGTTTATAATTATGTGTTAAAGAGTTATTGCAATGCCGCAGAGTCTTTTCATAAATGTTACTGCAGCAACTACAGAGACTGACAGAGCCGTGATTGGTCAGCAGGGGCAGCCTGTTTTCTCCTACAACTCTATAATGCTTCTTTATGATTATTGATAGGGAGAACAGAACTAAGCAAGTTTAAGAAAGACCTCTGCTTCTTTTCAGTAACAAACATCTATTTAAGTGTTCTCCACTGCAAACCTTGTCCTCGCTGCAGTCACCAGTGTCTGTCACAGTGAATAAAAGAACACATAAACAAGCCTGACTGTAGTCTCCTATTCAGTACTGAGAAATTGAAATTCCAGGCTGTGACACAGAAAGAAATCCCATCATCTCTCTGTAACACAAACTGCTTTATTATATGAAAACTCAGCTAATTTGTGTTAAATAAAATACGGTCAGAGTACATATGCACCTTCCTCGTTTTGCAGTGGTGGTAATGACGTGGAAAATTGTTGAAGGATAGATCAAAACCTGATGCTGGACTCTGCAGTGTGTCTAAGTTGATGTAAATACGATTACCAAGTATAAAAAAGAGACATTTTCTCTGCCTTTTTCCCCGCAGTGGCAGCACTAACTTGACCTTAGCTCAAAATATAGCCATAAACTGAAGTTTAAAGTTTAATAACTCTGTTGCTTTGAAATGACATTTTATCCCCCAATAGTATAATTTGATATTTACAGGCCTTGAATTCTCTGAGATGCTTTGGAAGTGCTGTTTCACTTCAAATAATGAACAAAATCTAACTCCTTTGTGATCATAAGTTTTCCATGCATAGATTTAAGCTAATTTCTTTTCTTTTTTTTTTGTCTGTGAGGTCCATGCCCACATTCATGAAGCTCTGCTGCTGCACCCCATTGTAGAAGAGGAAGCACTGTTTAATCACCCGGATAGTGCTGAGAGATTATTTCGGGCTTTGCACAAATTAAGAGGACATAACCTAGAAATGAGGGAGAGAAAATGGTCCACAGGTTCTTAAATACTCACTGGAGACTTGTTTTCTTATGGTCCTTTATTTGGCAATTTTCCTTTTGCCTATATTTATTAATGCATGCTTTGTTCTTTTTTTTCATCTGACTTCATATTCATGCTGTGACACACATTGACACCTCAGAGACATTCCAAAAAAAAGTGCACTTGTGTTTTTAAGGTTGGCTGCCTTGCTCAAAGTACTCATTGAGACAAGAGAGGTTGCAGAGAGAAAACCTGCACTTTTTGGGTCTTCATCCGACATGGGCGGGAACTCTTAGTGGTATGCCAAAGCTTGAGTACAGTAAGATGTTTTTGATCTTCCACACTGACAAATTGCTTGTAACGCATTTTCTTGTTTTTCTGACATTTTCTGCCGTCTCGGTTTGTTTTTGTTGACGACTGTTAAATTCAGGTTGAATTTCTGTCATGCACAGATGCTGAAGTTTTTTTTCATGGAGTGCTCGAGGTAACTTCAGGTCTCTCCCATCAATGTCAGAGAGTGTTGGCAGCAAAAAATTACCCCTTTGCCTGCATGACTCTCATTCTCACTCTTACTGAATTCTCTTTGCCTCTCGATCTCTCCTCTCTTTAATGTTTTTTTTTTGTCAGCACAGATGCATGCTTGTCACATGATGCCTATCAGTGGCCAGTTTTCTATCCGGCCCTGATAGAGCTGCAAAACACCAGCCAGAGAGCACAACAAAGGAAGGATGCAAATCTTTAACAAAGACCATTTTTTTGGATTCATCACTCTGACTCTGGTAAACACTAGCAACAATAGCCTTTCTGTAAACAAAATGGCTGGTAGTAGCTCTTCACCAGCAAAGAGTTTGTTTTTTTTCCAGAATAGTTAATGATCCTTTTGGGTAAACAAGGATTTAATTGTCTCTCAGAGTGCAAAGCTCTGGCATTCAATGTTAAATTATAGCTATAAAACTCTGGGCAACACTGCAAGTGCCAAGTTGGCATTGACTGTGGGACCTGCTCGGTTCAAATCTGGTCTGGATGGAGGTAAGGCAAAATGTTCAAATTGATCTTGAAGGAGAAGAGAATATCTTATTACTGATTTTGAATTAATTTACTAAACTTGAGGATTTTGATTTTATCTCAGAAAACATGATGCAATCTGCATCACCTCTGTTTGACAGCTGTGACATTCAGACTCAGCTGAATGTAGGTCAGAATGATTTGAGTTATGAATCTGCAAACTCATTCAAAGGGAGTAGACACAGGGTTTCAGTCTGAAACTTTTTCATCAATAGTGGAGGAGCAGAGCGCGGCACAACAGGCAGGACTGTGCTGAAGAGCATCGAGTGATGGATTGAGGCTCCCTGTCTTAAAGAGTGATGGCTGAGAGACAGTGTGTGCTACCCTTCCATCAGCCCTGCTCTTTCTCATCGGCCTCCCAACTTCCTGTCACGGCCCTGGCCTGCACACTGGGAAGGAATATCAATACAATACAAATGAGATGGTCTCTTCCGATCTCTGCGGTTTTCATCTCTCCCTCCATCACCTTCCACCTCCTCACCTTCCTTCATTGTTGTCTTGTAGAAGCTTGGAGGTGAAGGAGTTCATGGGGAAACTGACGATAACAACACAGGGCGAGGCGAGCTGGAGTGAGGGTGGTCGACATGAATACTTTATAAAGCACTTCTCATCAAGCATTCAGCCAGAAGAGCTCAATTTGCAGCCTCTGATTGTTTATTTAACTTACAGTATTGGACAAAAAGGCGTAGTTGGATGACGTGAAAATGTGTGGGATTGTGGAATTATTTGTTTAATTGTTAAAGAGCCACCATTGTAGATGAAAATCTATCTGAATGACTCAGGGAGAAATGTTCACAGACGAGGTAATGCATTGAAGTTTTATTCACTTAACGTTTAGTCACGTTTGCTGAGTTCCTTTTTCACTCTTTGAATGATGTTACCCAAGAGGTCAGCAACAGTCATAAACTGAACCGTTACCTTGAATTAAATATGAATAAATTGACAGATTTCTCTGTGTTTTGACATTGTAGGAGTTATTTAAGATCATGAAAGCACAGTAGTAGTACAGTTGAACAAATATATAAAAAGCTATGGCCGTGTTTCAGACATTTTGATGTGAAAATGATACACATGGTTTATACAATCGACTTTACAGCCCAAAATTTTTCACAAAATGAAAAACATCCTTCTTAGCAAAACTTGTTTTTCTTTATCTGGAGGAAGTAGTTTGACATACAAAAAACAACTTTCTTGCAAAGAGTTAGAGGAGAAAACTGTTATCACTACTGTGACACAACAGCACACATAAAGCTACAGACAGGAGACAGAAAAATAAAAACAAGGTGTAAAACCAAGAAATAGGCTGGAACATCACACTTAATTCTTTGTACTGATTAAACAAGATATAACATGTTATAGAAGGAGCTTTAGAGCTGGTCGTAGGTGAATTTTGTTACTTTTGGATGGAACCAAGCTGTTTCCTCCTTGTTTCTAGTCTTTTCCATGTTAATAAAACAGCTACTTCTTCTAGTTTTATAACATACAGACATAAGTGGTTTCAATTTTAGTGAGAAAGTGATTAAGAGTACTTCTCAAACTGTTCCTTTATTCAGAATTTCATACAGAGGACTTGTCATGGTATGTTTTTATGTTGTTGTCGCATTGGTATGGGATTGGCATTGGATATAGAAGGAATCTTCTCTCCTGGTGTTTGAGCAGCCCTGATTCTGTCTGAAATGTCACTTCCAGCAAGTTTGAGCAGGTCTTCATATAGGCCACCTCGCAGCATGTGACTATTACCATCGTAACTATATGAAAATATTGAAAAAAGAAATCTGTCATAGTGCCCATTTCCTTTTGAACTCTTTCTGGGGTGAGAATTTGCATTTTTGCAGTGAATTACACTCTGAAAATAGAAATATGCAGATGTCCAACTGAGTCCATGACTATGTAGACGTATGTTTGTGAGTCACCTGAGTGGATTTTTCTTTCTGCAGGAGTGAGAGGTGGTTGTGGGTTCATGGTGTAATCATACATGACTGAAAAAGAGACACGGGTCCCCTGGGATACACTTTAGCCAATACTTTGGTATGTTCTTAAGGTCTCCAGTGGCCAGTTTCAGTCTAGTTGAGGCGCCTTTCTGTGCCCAGTTCAGGAAATGGGGCCTTATACTCGTGTTTCTAAAACTGGCCGCTTTATTTTAGAAATGTGGTGGTGGCCAATTACATTTGGCTGAATTCCCTTCCTGCCGTGGGAGAAAGTGCAGTCATCAGTCAATGTGAGAGGCTTTGACTGATTGGTAATTGCGTTCTGAGTCCAGAGCTTTCTGAAGTTTGTCAGATGTAGATGTTATATTTTGAGATGTAATTGCCAACCTCCTTTTTTTTTCGGGACAGAAGTTAATTATCAAGCCTGACTTTGTATCAGAGATGTCACTGTCAGCGCCAGGGCATCAGTGGTGACCTTCATGGCACACGTCCACTCCAAACACACACACACACACACAGCTCAAGCTCAACTTCACATGAATTGCTGTGCTGTTGTTGTGTTTCTTCACCAGTTAACTGCAATTAGACTTAGGATTGTCAACAATTAATCAGTTGTCTCCCCTGGAGTTTTCATCCGCTTGCTACTGCTAACAATATGTCCTTCTTAATTACACAGTAATCGGCATAAACAAAGTGTTTATTGTTGTGTAATGAACTGTGGCTCATAGCGGGAAAAAAACAAGAATGAGAGGCAAAGTGGAAGGAATCTCGGTCACCTTTAATTCAGTGATGTTAGAGACGATGAAGTGCATCACTTTAAAAACACCTGGAGTCCATTTTCAGGCTTTTTCATTTGCAGAGGACATTTTCTCAAACATTTAAGGCTGATATAAATGTCAGTAACTTAAATCCTTTGTATATATGAATTTAAGTCCTATCAGCCAGGGTCCATTAAGGGAAAAGTCCATAATGAGAGCTTTTCTGACAGTGAAATCCATTTCTGTCAGTATCAGTGTTTGCATTGTGATGACTTCAGCTCATAGTCTTACCTCCTTTTTTTATATATTCAGTTATGAGTGTCACTCGCTCGGTGTGACGGTGCTTCTCCAAACCACTGCTGCAAACAGACTTAGCAGATAACATCCCAGAACAATGTTTGATCTCTTCACAACTTTGAGCCGGCTAACACACACACACACACTCACACACCTGTGTCCCTCCTTACCTATCTCACTGTCCCTCTCTCCCCACACTCATTCTGTGATAGCTCAGATAACGTATTCCGCAGTCTTTGTAGATAGCATTGATAGGCAAGTGTTTTGCCAGGCTGCAGTGGTACACATTACATAATTGACGAGCGTTGGGTTGGGGGCTGCCCGTCATGCACAAATCTCAGCACGGATCTTTCATTCAAAGCAGCAGAGTGTTTCCCAAAAAAGAAAAATTGTCCTTGCCAGGTTCTGTTGCTCCATCAGGGAGACTGATCCTCCATCGTTTCATACGATGGGGCTGAATTCACTGTCACCCTTCCTGTGCTGCATACACAGTCACACACGCATACACACCCACACACACGCACAAAAGATTTCCAAAGATCTATACCATGTGCTCAAATCAATCATCACTTGAATCTTATCATTCAGTGCTGCTAAGAGTAAGATTATCTGATATATCAAAGTGCTATCATTCAAGGGCTCTACTTTACGAACCATTCATCAAACTGTGACAGGATTTGTTTTGGGTTTGGTGCTATTAATCATTTTGAAGAAAAAGGTGCCAGTTTCTTTTAGCGAGGCTGGATGAATTTATTTGGACTCTACTTTCAACAGCAGAATATTATGATCTTTATGTGCAAAGTAATGGTTTCCTGATTACATGAACAGACAGCACTAGCAAAGACTTGCAGTTTTTTTTTAAATTACTACTGTTGTTTTTCAGAAAATACTCTATTTATAAAAGTGATACACCAACGTAAACCTAGTAGATAAAACATTATATGTCCCTACTTACAGCTCCTGGCAAGACTAATTCTGAGGCAGTCTTAGTTATAACTCTGCATCAGAGGAGAGATGAGTGGACTCAAGCAGCAAACTGAGATGGTTCAGACGGTAACAGATTTCTCACTGTGCCAGAGGTCTTATTAACCCCTGTGGTCTGACTGGGGCGTCTGCACCTGCTGAGATGCGAGGCAGAAAGGGAGCTCTGTACACGGCAGGTTATTGCTTTTCTTACTTGCTTTCTTTGGTCACAACCAGACTGAACAGATTGGAAAACAAACATGGTGCAGTCTTGGTTGGGTATTTTTTGTTTTGTCTTTGGAAAATTAATGTGTTGTTATCAACTTGAAATCAAATATCTTGTGGTTTGTACAACTTTTTGTCAGCTGATAGCTAGAACAAATAACATACCTGTAAGGACTACTTACCTATGTGTTAAATGTGAGACCAAAATATAGAAATAATAAGCTCCATCAACCCTCATACTAAAATGGGACTTGTTCTGCAGCAGATTATTGACATTATAGATTTTCAAACCTGTTCAGTTTGCTACAAGATTATAGAGCTTTGTTCATACCAACATTTTAAAAGAATAAAGACAGCAGGAAACACTTTCACCCAGCAACACAAGCACTCTCCAGTGTTCAATTGGCTATCATAGCTATGCAATGTATCATTATTTAATCTGATTTTTGTTTTTTGTTTTATATCATCCTATTGATACTTGTAGCGAGGGGGGGGGGGGGGGGGGGGGGGGGGGGGGGGGGGGGGGGGGGGGGGGGGGGG